>CABFWB010003070.1:0-17775 GCA_902151455.1 Timema bartmani
ACCTGCTGGCTTGTCTAGCGAGCTCAGGGTGGGGGAAGGACCATCAGACACAGTCATGTTCAAACATGTCGCGGCACGCTTGCAGTTTGCTAGGAGCAGCATCAGTCCGGTTATTTAATAGCCACACTTCGTATTTAACTTAGACTACTTGTAAAAATGGGGTAGTTCTCATTTCTCAATATCACTCCCCACCCCCTTAGACATATTTGCTGTTAAAGCTAAATGCATCTTCCTAAGCTCTTAGCCTGAAGAGTAAAATTTAAAAAAAAAGCACAAAGTGATAATAACCATTCCTCATTAGTGCTTACTGCTAAGTGTTTATTAACTCATTTATAAAATCTCCTTAGAAAATAAATAAATCCTACTATTACAAATGCTTACTTACTCTGTGACATTAGAAACTATAAAGTTCATTGGCACACTTCTAAAAGTACGCCACCTATCCCTGTCTCGAGCTAGTTCTAACCAGTCCACCTCATAACACCTTATCTCTTTCAGGCCCATTCTTATGTTATCCTCCCATCTGCGTCTAAGTATTCCCAATGATATCTTCCCATTGGGTTTGCCAGTCAGTAACCTGAACAAGGTTCTAGAATCTCCCATTCCCACTGCATGTCCTACCCACAGTAATCTATGAAACAAGATTAGCTTAACAATGAATTGTGATGAGTACATGGTATGTAACTCATCATTATGTAACCTCCTCTACTCCCCAGTAGCCTCATCCCTTTTTGAACCAAATATCATTCAAAGCACCTTGTTTTCGAACACCCCTAAATTTGTTTTTGTCATAGACCACGTTTCACACCCATAGAGAAAAATGAAATTCGTGATGTTTGCTGATGACTTGATGGTTTGGGGGGAGAAGGAAAAGGAAGTACAGAAACAACTACAAGAATGGAATAAGGAAGTAAAAGAGTGTGGAATGTAATTTAGCATGGCAAAGTGTGAAGTGATGTTAGTGACAAGAAAGAGGGTAAGGCGTAATAAAGCTATAAGGTTGGATGGAGTAGAGCTGATCTAATGAGAAGAGGACAGCAGGGAGAGTTGTTCTATAGGTGTGTAAGAGACCTGCTATGGAGAAGAGAAGTACTCTTGAAGTCTAAGGAATTATTTTACAGGGCATACTTTGTACCTAATGTCACATATTCAGCAGAAACATGGACAATGAATGTGAGAAAGACTAGGGAAGTGGAGGCCATGGGAATGAAGTTTGTGAGGTGTATGTTAGCTGTCACGAGGAAAGATTAGCAATGAAGTTATCCGGGAAAGAGTGGGGGTACAGGGAATACATGAGATAGTAGAAGAAGCAAGACTGAGATGGTATGGGCATGTAATGAGGAGGGAAAAAAAGAGGATGGAAATGAAGTATGTGGGGGAAAAGACCGCAGGGGAGGCCAAGAAAGAAATGGAAGAAGCGGATAACCGAAAGTGTTCAAGTGAAGGAAGTGAAGTGAAGTGAAGTGAAGTGAAGTGAAGTGAAGTGAAGTGAAGTGAAGTGAAGTGAAGTGAAGTGAAGTGAAGTAGAAGGAGAAAAATGGAATAAATTAAAGGAGGAAGAGTGGTGGAAGGATAGAGTAAGCTGGAGGCATTTTACTAAACTAATGTATACATGTCAATGAACTTTCATGATATTAATTTACCAGTGAATGACAAAAAAAAAGTTGAATCAATTAGAAATCAGAATTACTTATGATAAATTAATAATTTTATTACAAAAATGTTTGTTATTATTATTATTATTATTAGCACCGCGTCTTACTACCCGTTCGGATTATACACACTTACGCTAATGTGTAATGGTAAGATGAAATGGAGGACCTACAGTTTAACGTGGAATCCGAACCACGGTGGAGGCCTGGCATTCCTCACATTCACAAGTTAAAAATGTTTGTTAATTTTTTTATTTCACAGGTAACATATCTTACTAGATTAAACTAATCATATTTTTAAAGATAGAGATGAAGAAGGTAAATTTTATAGGAAATGCACTTGGATTTGCATGGATTTAGGGTAGGAAACAGTTTAGGATTAAAACACCTCAGTATAAACCACAATGATTTTATTCCTGTCATTGACAAATCAGACCCGAAACAATAATCACTTTAATACTAATTCCCACAAATGTGGATGATTGTGGGTGTTCAGATCTTTTCTGCCAAAGATGGCAACTAATGTACCCTGAAATATACTGTGATGTCATGGAGACTTTGGATCCACAATTCTAATGTAAATGTGTGGACCTGAACTAATACTACTTTCAATGTTTATTGAATACAGCCATTTGTAAATTATTTTCTAAAGAAAACATTTTGTAAACATAGCTTGTATCATTTCATAAGCAAACCATAAAAAAATAAATTCTTAAAAACTATAAGGATGATTAAGAACAGTTTTACATTAAAAGTGAAACACTTACTTTCGGTATTCAGAAAGTATTTTGAGAATTTCCTCATCCTTTAATTTGTTTGGTTCTTGCCTGAAAATGGCTGTGAAATCTGAGGAAGTGTCAAGCTCATTGCTATAGAGTCGGAACAAAGGACGTGCAGTCCAGGCAAATGGCATTTTATAGTTTCCTAGTCTGGAACAAAACAACATTCAAAACCACAATTTTTATAGGATATTGTTTGAAGCTAATTTTTATTATATTAGATTAACTTGTTTCCGGACAAATAAATAACCTTTATTTTTCAGTGCATTTTGGAATTCAGTCAAACCTTTCAACATCTCAATGTTTTAAGTAATGCATTTAATTGCTAATAAAGATTAACCATATATATTTTTTCAAAGAAATAATATTATATGGATTCAATTATAGACTTGCTAGTGCTTTTGGAAAAACACAAGAGAGGTAGAACTTTTAAAACCATGTGTGAAAATAATTATACTTTTCTTAAGATCACAATTACCCAACAGCAATGGCTGAGCAGTCTTTTGATTGGAGATTAAGGTTCGAATCCTGTATGGGCACAATAAGGATGGTTTCTCGTCCTCTATTTACAAAAAAAAAAGCTCAAATAGTCAATGTTAAAAGTAAAACACATTTGTGTATGGTAGACTTTTTCACTATATATTTATATTGGTGGTACAAACACACAAATACATTGTCAGACTAGAACAAAATAAAACCTTGGGAAATATTTTAACACATAATTAATTTAAACAATGGTACCTATTTATACCTTTTTAATTTGTCTTTCTCAAATAGGACTATCCATCAAATCAGAAAAATGGTTTTAAAATGAATAACTCAATAAATAGAGCGACCAGCAAAACTATATTTAAAAATTCCCTGACTTTTGCAGGTTTTCTAGAGATAGTTTCCAACTTGTTTAGCCGTTATACAATATATATAAGTATTAAGTATTTTAAAAACATTATTTTATTAATATCCCAGCTTTATGTAATAATATTCTGAAATTGTGTCACTCTATGAAGGGGTTAGAGCAGTTCAGTCTATGGCGATGGTATATCTGGTATTGAGAACTAAGATAAGATTTCTTAGCAATAACATTTTTTTAAGCACCACATCTTACTACTCTTTTGGATTAGATGACTATGTAATAATTACGGTAATTGTTTTAGGGATTAGGAAGGTTATATTTAGAGGAAGTGTATCCACATTTAGGTGGAGGGGTAGTGGAAAACCACACTTAGTATGCCCGCCCAAGATTCAAACCTCAATCTCCCAATCATCAGCAGTCCAGTCTATTGCGAGAGTGGTAACTTAGACCACTGAAGCGGGTGAGATTATATTGAGCTGTTAAAAGATCACCTTGAACCAGTAAAGTTTTAAAAAGATTATTGGCATTGTAAAGAGAAGTATAAATTAGTTTAGTAATGGAGGAAAACTTTTATATTTTTTCCCCTTGTGCAAATATTTTAGAAAACATTCTAAATAATGGTTGATAGTAAGGCGTTGTTATAATTAAAAGTTAAGACTTAGATATATTGCTCTAGAAATATATATAAAAATTAAATGTATAGATTAAACAGTTGCTAAATTGGTAGATGTATTAAGTGAAATTACAAGTCAAAATGTATAATTTAAATATACTTCTGGTGAAAAAGCATATTGTCAGATATGAAAATTTATATACAATTATAATGGATCATCAACTAGACCATAAACGAGTTGATGAAAAGTCTAAAACATAGGTTGACATGTTAAAAATATTAATACAAAAACTTTAAAGATATAATATAGTATGGTATAAAACAATGTTTTAGGTCCAAATATGTTGTGAAATAAAAGAATAACATTTTAAGGTTAACATCTGCCAAACAAATTTAATGAAGTAATTAAGTGATGTGGAGTAATCTAAGTCTTATCTGTTTCCTTGTCTCATTACTCCTTTATTATATCCGGCACTGGAAAGATGCTTGTACAAAGTTTAAACATTATGTATATAAATTAATATATCACCTAAATTAGATTAGTTATTTTTTGTAAAGAGAGGCTCCCAAAATTGCATTGGATCAGTCCCCTGACTCCTCTGGGCAGCCCTGAATGCCAAAGGCACAGTATAGAGTTAAAGTACTATAAGCTTGAATGAATAAAGAAATAAACTTGGAAAAACAAGTAATTTTAATGAGATAAAAAATTGTTAAAATTATAATGTAACTAAAATTTACCAGGGTGGCCACAGAAATTCCTAAATTACCTGAGTTTTGCAGGTTTAAATAAATACATTTATTTTTATTTTTCCCCTATCATGTTTTACCTGTTTATATAACTGTTGGCCACTAAGTATGGCACACATGTTTGAACTGATATTGATTGTATGTGACCTGCACTGGTGAGCACGCTGACAAAGGTTGCAGTACCGCTGATCGGGAGGTTCAGGCTCAAATGCATGTAATTTGTTAAGATTAACCAGGAACGAATCAGAACAGTGGAATATACAATATTTTTGTTGATTTAGTTTTTTGTTCATTACTCATGCAAGTGAAATACTTGATCAGAATTTGATTGAGCCTCTTGTTCCACCTAAACCTGAACAAAGTCTACACATGTGTGCATTAGATGACCTTGGTTCAGGTTAAGAAAATAGTCAAAGCAAAAAAATGTGTCTGAAGGTTATTATTAGTTCACTTTATCTGTGATTGCCATAATATACAATCATTGAAATGAATTAACAAAAAATATATTAATCACTCTCTTGTTTTGATAAAATAATGATAATGCCTCATTTTCCTTGTTTCATGGTCAAATTCCCTTACTATTCCAGGTTTGTGGCCACCCTGTTTTCTGTCTATGAAAGCACCTATATCATGAATATAAAGTAAGTGCACTTCAAAATAACTGTCTTTTTTTTTATAGTTAGTAAATTTTAATTGATTGTCCTGGTAAAAGATATAGATTTTGTTTTGATTTAATAGTATGCAATTGATGTATTTTAGTAAATCCATACAATCATAGTGTGTATTAATTTTAAATAATGAATATGTTAAGTAATGATGACACTTGTACAATCAATTGCACTGTTTAATATGAAAATATTAGTAAGTTCTCAAGTGATTGCGCTTATAGGGAATCAGGTCAATACAATATTATAATTAAAATAATTATATGAGCTGGTTTTTGTCCAAACATTTAAATCAAAATGAAATACTAGTGATATACTATAGACCTATAGATCTATATGATAGACTATCTAGTGATAGAGTAGTAACTACAATACCATACTTAAAATTTTTTCTATTGTTACCAATACTCTAATAAAAATTTTTTAGCACCACATCTTAATGTATACTCAGGTTATATGCATGTATACAAATTACACTAATGAATTAGTAGGGGTGGATGGGATCCCGAACCTTCGAGAAAATGTCGGGAATTTATTCCTGTTGGTCAGGCGGAAATGACCCATTCCCGAAAAGTTTCGGCGGGAAACAAAACATAATGCTCCAAGGAACAAAACAAAGGTTCATGTTCTAGCCATTACCACTGACTCATCACTGTTAATCTCTTTTGTAGACAGTCTTCTCTTAGCAAACTTGGGGGCTATTTTACTACTTGTAGAGAGACAAACAAGTTGGGCGTGGCGCTTGTGTTCTAGCCATTACCGCTGACTCATCACTGTTAATCTCTTTTGTAGACAGTCTTCTCTTAGCAAACTTGGGGGCTATTTTACTACTTGTAGAGAGACAAACAAGTTGGGCGTGGCGCTTGTGTTCTAGCCATTACCGCTGACTCATCACTGTTAATCTCTTTTGTAGACAGTCTTCTCTTAGCAAACTTGGGGGCTATTTTACTACTTGTAGAGAGACAAACAAGTTGGGCGTGGCGCTTGTGTTCTAGCCATTACCGCTGACTCATCACTGTTAATCTCTTTTGTAGACAGTCTTCTCTTAGCAAACTTGGGGGCTATTTTACTACTTGTAGAGAGACAAACAAGTTGGGCGTGGCGCTTGTGTTCTAGCCATTACCGCTGACTCATCACTGTTAATCTCTTTTGTAGACAGTCTTCTCTTAGCAAACTTGGGGGCTATTTTACTACTTGTAGAGAGACAAACAAGTTGGGCGTGGCGCTTGTGTTCTAGCCATTACCGCTGACTCATCACTGTTAATCTCTTTTGTAGACAGTCTTCTCTTAGCAAACTTGGGGGCTATTTTACTACTTGTAGAGAGACAAACAAGTTGGGCGTGGCGCTTGTGTTCTAGCCATTACCGCTGACTCATCACTGTTAATCTCTTTTGTAGACAGTCTTCTCTTAGCAAACTTGGGGGCTATTTTACTACTTGTAGAGAGACAAACAAGTTGGGCGTGGCGCTTGTGTTCTAGCCATTACCGCTGACTCATCACTGTTAATCTCTTTTGTAGACAGTCTTCTCTTAGCAAACTTGGGGGCTATTTTACTACTTGTAGAGAGACAAACAAGTTGGGCGTGGCGCTTGTGTTCTAGCCATTACCGCTGACTCATCACTGTTAATCTCTTTTGTAGACAGTCTTCTCTTAGCAAACTTGGGGGCTATTTTACTACTTGTAGAGAGACAAACAAGTTGGGCGTGGCGCTTGTGTTCTAGCCATTACCGCTGACTCATCACTGTTAATCTCTTTTGTAGACAGTCTTCTCTTAGCAAACTTGGGGGCTATTTTACTACTTGTAGAGAGACAAACAAGTTGGGCGTGGCGCTTGTGTTCTAGCCATTACCGCTGACTCATCACTGTTAATCTCTTTTGTAGACAGTCTTCTCTTAGCAAACTTGGGGGCTATTTTACTACTTGTAGAGAGACAAACAAGTTGGGCGTGGCGCTTGTGTTCTAGCCATTACCGCTGACTCATCACTGTTAATCTCTTTTGTAGACAGTCTTCTCTTAGCAAACTTGGGGGCTATTTTACTACTTGTAGAGAGACAAACAAGTTGGGCGTGGCGCTTGTGTTCTAGCCATTACCGCTGACTCATCACTGTTAATCTCTTTTGTAGACAGTCTTCTCTTAGCAAACTTGGGGGCTATTTTACTACTTGTAGAGAGACAAACAAGTTGGGCGTGGCGCTTGTGTTCTAGCCATTACCGCTGACTCATCACTGTTAATCTCTTTTGTAGACAGTCTTCTCTTAGCAAACTTGGGGGCTATTTTACTACTTGTAGAGAGACAAACAAGTTGGGCGTGGCGCTTGTGTTCTAGCCATTACCGCTGACTCATCACTGTTAATCTCTNCCGCTCCGCAGACCCGCGACCGCCTGGGACCATGTTTTCAGGGCCGCGGGTCCAAGTCTCGGCGATGAGCATCCCCCTAAGGAATGAGGAAGATTGAATTTAGAGGTGTACCTACATTTGCGTGGATAGAGTGGGAAACCATTTAGGAAAAATCACTCTTAATACACCCGGCCAAATTCAAACTAAATATTCCAGTCATCAGCAGTCTAGTCTATTGCGAGGGTGATGCCTTAGACCATGCTACCTCTGAGAAGGTTTTAATAATATTATAGCTTTAACAAGCCTTACTATTTTATTGTGTTTATTGTGGTAAGAATATTAAAGGGTAATTTTAAAATTTCCCAATCCCATCCCGAATCCCGATATTTTGACTAATTTCCTGTCCCATTACCGTTCTGAAATAAATAAGTCATTCCCGGCCATCCCTATGAATTAGGAATGAGAAAGGTTGTTTTTAGAGGAAGTGTACCCAAATTAGCATGGAGGTACAGTGGAAAACTATTTTGGAAAAACCACCTTCGGTACACCCAAACAGAATTCAAACCCCAATCTCCCTGTCATCAGCAGTCTAGTTTAACATGAGAGTGACGCCTTTGACCATGCAACCAGTGATGCAGGTAGTACTCTAATAAATAACAAAAGTCCCCACACACAAAGTTTATAAATGGATCAACACTAGGGGTCTGCGAGCTCCAGTTTTTTGATTCAAGCGAGCTTCTCATGAAGCACCAGAGTAATGAGCCGAGTCGGGCTTGGGTTGAATAAATATATCATTTCAGAGATCTATTATGTAAATAAAAAACAAATATTATGCTATAATATTATTTTAATTATTTTTATAATATAATTAAAAAAGTTTTAAAATCTAAAATTGCTTATTTTTAAGTCATCAAAAGAATTAAATCATAATAAATTATAGTATTACATTTTAAATCTAAGCAGTAACAAAAAAATTAATGATTAAATTTAATGCTCCTAAGGAAAGCTTAAAAAAAAAGCTTTCATGGAAATCTGTTTTAATTTTTTTTTAAATAAATAACTCCATTGATGACGAATCACAGAGTAAAGAAAGATAAGAGGGCGGTTGAGAACCAGTAAAGAAGGATAAGGGTATGGAAATTGAAAGAGGAAGACTATAAAAAGAATTTTCAGAAGAAAATAAAGGACAATATACCAAGGAATTTGCTGGGAACTGGGGAAGAGGAATGGAGAGGATTCAGAAGGTTTAATGGTGGAGGCAGCAGAGTAAGTCTACAGGAAGACAAGCAACAAGAAGAAATGGAAGGAAACTCCGTGGTGGAATGAGGGAATGAGAGAATAGGTTCTTCAGAGAATGGTTCCAGCTGAGGACAGAGGAGTCAAAGGAGGTTTACAAAGCAAGAAAGAGAGAAAAAAATAAGATCGTGAAGAAGGTAAAGAGAAGCTGGGTGGAGAAACAGTCATAAATGATGGAAGCGGATAGCAAGGGGAGTAAGAAAGTGCTGTATAAAATGGTTAAGAGTAGAAGGAACAGGGAAGAGAGGGTGCTTATGGTTGACAAGAATGTAAATGATGTGGCTAAAAAAGAGAAACGTAAGGAGATGTGGAGAGAGCATTTTGAGGTGCTGAATGCAAAGGGGAGCAGCGAGGAAGAACAAAGGAAAAACGAAGCAGGCAGCAGTCAGGAATGGGCAATGGATATAACCTGGAAGGATGTTCAAGAGGCACTGCGGAAAATTAAGGGTGGGGAAGCACCAGGAGTGGATAAGGTCAGTAAGGAAATTTTGAGAGCAGCGGGAGTAGTGGGACTGCAGTGGCTGTACTGAGTAATGAAGATAGTGTGGAGGGAAGGGAAGAATTCAGGAAGAGTAGAAGAAGGGGCTGATTGTCCCTATATTTAAAAAGGGAAATAGGGAGCAGTGTGGAAATTATAGAGGAGTGATCCTTATGTGCCATTATGCAAAGGTATATGACAAAGTACTCGAGAGGAAAGTCAGGCAGGTTGAGGGAGGAGCATTATGGCTTAAGAGCAGTTAGGACCACAATAGACCTAATGTTCACCATGAGGCAGTTACAGGAACACCATTACTAGTTCGGGAATAATCTGCTGGTGGTTTTTCTAGACATGGAAAAATCTGATAACAGTGTGTGCAGAAATAAAGTTTGGGAAGCGTTGAAAAATAAAGGGGTTGAAGATGCAATAGTAGGGAGGGTGATAGAAATGTACAAGGGAAGTGTGAACTGTGTGAAAGTGGGAGGGGAGTAGACAGAAAGGTTTTTAGTTGAAATAGGGAAGCACGCTCTTGCCATTGTTGTTCGTGGTAGTAATGGATATAATGATGAGAGAGGTGGTAGGATGAGTAGAGGAAAGAAACATGAAAGCAATAGTGTTTGCGGACGACCTGATGGTGTGGGGAAACAAGGATCTAGGAGCGCAGGAAGAGTTGAATGTAAGGAATGAGGTGATAGTAAAATATGGAATGAAGTTTAATGTATAGAAGAGCGAATTGGTAGTTACAATACAGAAGGAAAATTGGCACACAAGGGATTAACATCAGGAGGAGAGCAACGTAAGGTGAAAAGCTTCAAGTAATTGGTTAAGTGTGGTAGAGGAATGCGGAGGAAACAATATAGAAATTTGGGAGACAGGGAGGCAAGCAGAGATCTTTTACAAATGGGTCAGAAGTCTGGTCTGGAGTAGAGATGTGCCACAGAAGTGCAAAGGAGTGATGTACAGGGCATACTATGTCCCAATATTGTAGTATGCATCTGAAACCTGGATAAGAGCAGAATACAGGCATGAAGAGATGAAGTCTCTGAGGAGTAGGCTGGGAGTGATAAGGATGAACAGAGTGAGGAATGGAAGGGTGAGATAGAGAGAGAGAGGGGAGGAACCCCTGCAGGATAGGATAGAAAGGGCGAGATTGAGGTGGTATAGGCATGTGAAGATGATGGAAGAGGGAATAATTCCAAGGAGGATGCTCAAAATGGAGGTGGCAGGTAGAGGCAGCCAATAGGAAGATCCAGGGACAGGTTGATAGGGAGTGTGGAGTGAGAGGAGTGGATTGGGCTGTGAAAAAGAAAGGTGGAGGATATAGTAAATAGAGGCACTTATACTAGAGACAGACCCTGCCTGTACATCGTGATGATGATGATGATGTACTATGTTGTTCCCTGTCCATCTAGAGTGCAACTTGGTGCTGGCCTCTTATCAAAGAACGAAATTAGAGCATTAATGACCTTGACATTTCAATAGCCATCTGCTTCACTATATCCTATTTGTTAGGTTCTCCTTCCCAGCTCCCCCTCCCCCCACTCACACCAAAAACCCTCATACTTTATCATCATAAAACACATACCAATAAGTAAAGCGAAAAGTAAACAATTAGTCATTAATCACAAGACACACAATGCAAGGCACCGAAAGAACCTTTTTCAAGGAGCTCAAATTGCGAGCCCATAAATCTTTCAATCCCAAACTCAAGTATTAAAGCTCGGCATGAAATCATAATATATTCACTAATCAACATAAAAATTCTGAAGTTGGATTTAATGTTAAGTATTAACTTTCATACCAATAAGTATCAAAGATATCAAACTCTAATGAATAATTAGATCATAATAATTACCTTTGGCAGCATGACTTGACAGATTTATGCACACGAAGACCTAATCGAGGATCCTTAGTGCTTTTAACATAAGGTTCAGTCGTCTGGTAGATACTACCTTGTAATATTTTGTCTATTCGGACTACGAGAAAAATATCAGGATGAGGATAGCTCAAATTAAACACAGCCTGAAATGTAACAAAAACAAGTATATCAAAAAACAAAAGAAAAAAAAAAACATGTTAACAATGCTCTAACTAAAGTAAGTAAATTGTCATAGTTTAAAAATTTTTTTGTGAAACATAAGTACACAGTTTTAATAAGCATGTAAAACACTCCTCACCATGCTTTAGCCAAGGGAGCACAAGTTGAGTGTTTTAAACCTCCCCTCAAAAGTTGAAAAAAAAACTAATACTTTCTTATTTACAGTTTAAACAAAACAATACAATACAATACAATACAATACAATACAATACAATACAATACAATACAATACAATACAATACAAGTATATAAAGGGTAGCTACACATTTTTTATAATAAACTTCCCCGACTTTTGGAGGTTTTTAAAATTCCAGACCTGACACTGGACATTTTTTCTTGGTGAATGGGAATTTTTTCGCTTATTATATTGATCACATATTTTCAAAAAATCCTAAGCTATTGAACATCAACATTCTTCTAAGTTATTGTTCTTTTTCCAGTATTTTATGTTTAGGTATTATTTTTATCTGTGTAAATGTGTTACAAAACAGACCCTGTACACACATCTCATGTAAGACTGACACATCTAGGAAATGAATTTTATCAGCATCAAGAAACAAAAGTATTTCACTTTTGTTTTAATGTGTAGGTGCAGAATCGGTCAAGCATTTAAATTCCCTGACTTTTCCTTACTTTTAATTAAATTCCCTGACATTTCTTTGTTTTCCAAGTTTGTAGCCACCATGTATACAGTTTGACACCATCATTTTAATTTGTAAGTATATATTTAAAAATAGGTTGTGATTGTGTTTATTGACAAAGTAAATAGGAAGTATTTGCGAGTGTTGGGAGAGCCGTGAAAGAAATCAAGTCTTTGAGATTAGGAAACAGTAAAACCTTTCAACTGGAAACTATTCTAATGATAGTACTGAGAGCATGTCACAAAAGAGTCAGCAAAGAAAGAAGAATAGAGGATGGGGCTAGGATAGAGCGTAGGGGCAGGGTCCAGCTATCAAACCCCTAACGGTTTGCATTTTGATAGAATCTAAACAGCAGGAATTTGAGAACAGCCTACCTGGAGATAAGTGTGTGTCATAAACACTGCAACGTGTGAGTGCTTGAAGTTTTAATAGTTTAGTGTGTAATGTAGACTAGTGTTTATTAGTTATACTATGTACGTTAACTGGAATACTTAATCCAAATGTTATTTTTGTTTTCTGTAAGTTAATACTATGAATTTCCAGTAAACAATTATAATTATCTAGTCTACTTTAGTTTTTATAGGAAGAACCTCTAAGAAAAAATGCTAACTTTTTTTGCAATAAAATTGATAACATTTTACTATTTTATTAGTGTTATTTTATAGGTATTAATATTTATCTAATGTGATTGTTGCAGATCATACGACTCTAAATATGAATACCTATATGAAAATTGTTTTAAGTTATAGTGCAAATGTCAAATAAGTGTCTTTATATATGCATCTGACTAATGACGAGGTCGTTATAAGAATGGGTCAACTACCCTGGGCACAAATACCACCCATCTTCCCCCTCATCCTCCTCCCGAACATCAGTAATCATTTTCAATAGCTCTCTTAAGTCCTTAATATATTTGGTCATGTTGAAAATTAATTTTTTGAAAAGGGTATAATAGTTAACTACATAATCAGTGGTGACTCAAAGTCTTTTCTGCAAGCACAAATTTTTAAACCTACAACTTTAATCATCTCTAAAATTATCTAGGCTGGATCAACGGCGACTGAATCTTTCTTATCTGGGAGAGGGGGGTAACTAACCAAAGAAGAGGTTCGAGGTATTCCCTCCCTCCCCCAGGCCTTCTCATAGTAGATTCTGGGAGAGGGGGTAACTAACCAAAGAAGAGGTTCGAGGTATTCCCTCCCTCCCCCAGGCCTTCTCATAGTAGATATTTGACAAATGGATGTCTTTAGATTGAGTGGTCATTGCATGGGATTTTTTGAAAATTATAACCCTCCAGAATATATTTAGAATGATCTTCCCTCAGAATTTTTTTAAAATTATGATATCCTTAAAAGATATTTAGAATGGTCCTCACCTGAATTTTTAATTTTTATTTGATGGCTTTAGAATATATTTGAATATTGTTTTTAATCATATAATATTTTAACTGTAACATATTCAAAATTACAAAGAGGAGTGACATAAATGTAATGGGGGCAAATTTATTTAAGAGGGAAAATATCTTTCATGATGGCAATCCCCCTTCCCTGGTTTTGCCACCACTTAAACTTTTATTCAAGAAGTTATCAATGTAAATTTTTTGGACTTGGAGCGACTTAGCGTTATCCAGGATTTTATATGTTATAAGAATTTGTTTATTTATTTAAAATTTAAAGTATTTAATCCGTGCTGTTAATTATCATAAAAATAAACTTTAGATAGATTTTATAGGCATTTAAAATATGTATTTTTTCTTTGCCTGCAGCAGTTGGGGATCTGTGCCCCCTAAATCCATTGAAATTTTGACTTGACTGAGGCCTTGACTTCCCAGATAAAAATTTTGAACAAAATCATTAAAGCTATTTTGGAATAATTTAGAATTTTCAAAAATCAATCATCAGTAAAACACTCATAAATCGATTTTTCGCAAAAAAAAAAAATTAGGCCTATATGATGCTATTTATCATGGAAAGCACTCCCTAGAGCTATTGTGTATGAAATCATTATTACTCTACATGAAAAATTTCAAATTTAAAAATGTAGTATGATCAGTAAAACATACTTAATTTAGAGCTTGAATTAAAATCACATTTTATTGCTTGAGGTGTGATCATGTAACATATACATGTATTGGGGGTGTTCTAAGCTTCTAAACTCAACAGATGTCAGCTTCAACTTCACTTCAAAAATTAAGAAGCTTCTCCAAAAAAAATATTGAGAGCTAAAATATATTCAATTTATGGTCAATTAATCCTATTCTTATCTGTTGTATACTTTGCAAATTAATAATCAAATGAAAAAAACTGAAGTAATTGTTTTTTAAGTTGTAATGATAACCTAATTTATCAAATTAAATATAGTAAACAAATGTGCAAAAAAATAAAAATTCCAAGTAACTTAGTGCATAAAATTATATATAAATACAACAATATCATATTTTTTCAATCATAAAACAACTAACAAATAATATTTAAACTCAGATTTGGCTTTTTTAATATTTAATATACTCAATTCAAGTTCACTTTTAATTAAAAATAGATTTTACAGACCCCTAAAAAATATATAAAATTTAGAGATGGGTCGAATCCACTATTTCTCGAATCCAAATCTACATTTTATTTTCGAATCTCGAATCCGAATCCTAGCAAATTGTTAGAAATTTTAATGATTTACAAATATACCTACATTACACAATATTGGCTTAAACTGTAAATTAAGATTTATTTCAATCATGCTTTTAATTTTAATCAACCCCAACCACCCCTCGCAAAATACAGGTTAAAATCCAGCCATATTTAACAATCTAGACTCAAATTATTGTTTAGAAATCAAATCAATAAAAATTTGAGTGTCTTGTAGTTATTTTTAAAAGTGTTGTTTATGAGTTAAGTTTCTAAAAGAACATGTGAAATAAAGAGATTAGGCCTAGTTATCCTTTCGTCAACTTTAATCATCATTGAAGGATTATAATTTATTTTAATAAGAAAGCAAAAATAGAAACATATATTTTTAATAAAGACTAAAACAACATGCTTAACAATTAAACATACATTGGAAATAGTGAACTCAATAATGTCTAAGTCTGTTTTATTATTATTTTCTTATATATCCATTATCTATCTTCGTGTAGAAAACAAGAAATATATTCGATTCTTGCAATATATCGATTTCTGAGAATACGAACATATTTTCGACTCCAATATGTTCATTCCCATTTTATTAGGCAGGACTACGTTTAAATATTTTTACAATTACTTCAATAACATATTTTTAAAAATAATAAGCTATTTGTTAAAATCAATTTAAAAACAAATTTTGAAGTTAGCAAGTCGTTATTTGATTCTTAAAAGTCAAGAGCGCATTTTAAGTGATCAAATTACCTGAATCGATTCCAAACAAACAATTGATATACAATACCTAGGCCGGTAGGCATAAAAAAACTTTATCGATGTATGACTGTTGACATTTATTTTTCTTGAAACCCAACCAAATATCTAACTTAAGGATCCTATGCAATAAATTGGGGTTCAACATTATTTATTTTTCGTGAAACCCAACAAAATATCTAACTTAAGGATAGTATGCAATTAATTCGGGTTCTTTGCATAGTTGTAGATAATTAAAACCAGTTGGGTAGTAAGAATTAACAGTATCTTTATTTTAATCATCACTCTGGCGAGTAAACATAATATACGTCATGGCGGCCGACTTTGTATCGTGTGTAATGGCGGCTGACTTTGTATAATGTGTAATGTGTTCTTATTTCTGTTAAAAAAAAGTAATTTGTTTTGTTTATTTTGAGCTAATTTGTAATTCTAATTTTGATTTTCAGTTTTTGAAGAGTTCTAATGTGTTCATTAAAATGTTTACAAGATTTTTCGTGAGGTGAAAGTTTTAGAAGTGAGCATGTGCCGAAATGGTTGAGTCCAAGTTTCCCATAGATGTGGGGGGGGTGGGATTTTCCACACCTAACAATTTTTTTTTAAATAATGATTTTATTCATGCTTATCTCTTTCGTCTGACAAAATAAAGCTTATGGATTAAGTTGTGCTTTTGAAGTAGGCCTAAATAAGTAATTTTTTAAATCAAAATATTATGCTTTGTTTATAAGGTGAAAGATTCGACCATTGAATCAAGTAAGGCACCAAATCCTCTAATCTTGAATACTTATCAGGACTCGGTGGATTCGAAGATTCGAGTGGCCCATCTCTAATAAAATTAGAACAAAAGACATCAATTTGTTTAGGCTCTAGCCGCGGGCAAAGATAAAATTACAGCATTTTAAAACCCAGTTTATGAATGCATAGGGATAAAACATTGAACGTCAATAGAAGTCACCTCCAGTAAACACTATCACTCATAGCCTTAACTTTACTTTCTTTGGTAGCCGCATGGTCTAAGATGTCGGGGTTTGAATCCTGGTCGGGTGTAAGGATGGAGGTTTTTCTAAAATGTGTTTCCCCTTTCCCTCCACTAAAATGGAGGTACACTTCCTCTGAATTCATCCTTCCTTACCCCTAACTCATTAGTGTAATTAGTATGTATGTGTATATCCTGAACAGTCAGTAAAACGCTTAAAAAAAACCTTAACTTAGAGGACTGCTGTGCAGTTCAAGTCTTAAAATTCTCCAGGAGAATCCAATGCAATAAGTACCTGTTAAGATGGGGACTGGTATAAAAATCAATGCAACACAAAGTCTAGAAAACCATTCAACCTAAATATTCACCCATTATTCCATATGTGAGAGCTGCTGCACCACTAACATCACCTGAAATTCATATATAGAATAGCAGGATCTCAAAGGAATTTTTAGTCCATTAGGGAAGTATGAGTCCTTCAACAACTAAGCTGGCACCATTGAAGCCAATTTCACACGTTTGCCAAAAATACAGATCAGAATCTGCTTAAGAAGGAGCTTTACAGTTGAAGGGGCAGCCCGCAACCTGCATTTCACCCATTTACCCAAAGGCTATTCTTATTCTGATGATATCTCAACTATCATGAATGATAATAAAATATTTATTGTGTCAAATTTAAGGTATCAATATCCAAAACGATAATGCCAGACTCAAATTTTAATAAAACCATGGAATAATTAGATAAAAAATTAGATATAAATGAATAAATGTGTTTGAGCTTCAAACTATTAATTGAGAAAAAAATTAAAATTTTTAACTAGGCATTTATTATCGCAACTAGTTTACGCTTGCAACAGTACAATTATAATTGGGTGTTTATATATGAAAAAACTGAATAAACCCAAAAATACCATTTTCATCCCTTTTCGATTTAATATTACATTGGAGATAGGTCACTTTACCTCCATTCTTTTCTTGTCAAAACCCCATTAAGTACGCTTGGTTGGTTACAGAAGGGTAGAAGGGGGAGGGCTCGGTTATCTTTCTATACTCTTTTAAGACCTGAAAAGTTTCTAGCAAGCCAGCACCGACACAAAATTTGTCAGGTGCTATTGCTGTATTGGTTGGAATGAGAAGTACTATAATTTGTAATTTGTTACGGTGACCTGGTGGTCTAAGGGTAAGGTGTCAGACTTCTGTGCTGAGGGTCCGGGGTTCAATCCTCGGTCCCGGCACAGATTTATCTGATTGCCAAA
>CABFWB010003070.1:22011-67654 GCA_902151455.1 Timema bartmani
TTTTTATTTTTTGATACCTACCTATTGTCATTACATTATTTTAAATATGGATTATATTTGGAGAAATTTATATGAATGAATATCTAAAATAAATATTATTCTTTTCTTTTACGGGAAGTTGACAAGTAGGTAGAATTACTATCCTCAAGAAAAGGAAATATATTTCAGATATTTCCGCGAAACTAATAAGCTGTAGCTCAATGCCAAAGTTCAACATCCCCACCCAACTCATTCACTCTCTTTATTTTCAGTTGTCCACAAACCTAGGGTGTCTGAGACCTTTCAAGGCAGAAACTACCTAACCACCATTTACAAGTTGCCTTTAAATTTGAAGGTCATTTCAATGTTATTTGCAAGTAAACCTCATTCTTAAGGGGTGCAACAATTCACACACTAGTAGAAATGTACTTTGACCCATGCTTGGCTTGCAATTGCTTTGCAATGCTAACTAGAAAGAGCTGAAAACCCAATGTTTTATTTTCTTGTGGATAGACAATTCTTATAGATTAATATCACAATGAATCTTTTCAAATTATTATATTGTGTCCTGAAATAAATATAAACAGAACAAGAAGCACACACATGCTTTCCATTATTTGAATACTTGATAAAATCATTTTACAACAGTAGATGCAGCTGTCTGTTAGTACCTTACTTTGGGGCTACATCCCAATCATTGAGATGGTTGGTTTTGAATTTTGAGAGAGTTTCTTCTCGAGCTAATGTTGTAATACAGAAAAGGAAAGCTGAAGTCGTCTTAAGTCAAGACAAGTGGCCAACGTCAATGAGTCTGAAATATTGTGATTGGTTTAGATTATGTCCAGGCTCTTCTCTTGTTTTGAGGTAAATATTTGGATTCACAATAGGAGTACAAATTGCATCTGCAACAGTTCTGGTTGACTACTACAGACCTCTACTCAAGGAGACGAAAACAAAATTATTGATTTTGAAATAAAAGAAAGTCACTTTTGATATATATTCATTAAAATTATTAGTTACAAGACTATCAAAGATGAACTATTATTGTAACATGCTAATGACAAAACGTATTTATATTGTACACAAACCAGTCACATTTGTACCTGTTTTGGGTATAAAATCCAGTCTTCTGGTACTTGTTGCAATTCAGTTGGCAAGGCAATATCGGCATTGCTACTGTCTTGGGAAAAAGGCACCATCTTTCTTACTATTGGATGGTTTACATCAAAATAGAAGTTTTCAGTAAGTTTTCTATTTTGCCTTGTATCAAACAAAGCTAATGTGGTAAAATATGGTTCCACCTGAAGTGAATGAATATAAACAAAAAATAGTTAGAAAAGTACACATGTAAAATTTTCATTAGCTTTATATTCCAACACAAACTACTTATTTAAACATATTGTACACAGAGAGAGTATTACATTATAATCTGTAAAATACTGATAGTATAGAGGGCATTTTCTGTTTCACCTGTGGAAACACTTTTAAAAATATAAACCTATATTTGTGTGTGTCAGTTTGTTATTTCTCTTAAGTATGAGTGCTTATTTAAGTTTTATTCATTAAGAAATATAAATTTAAAAAAATAATCAAATGGATTGAGTTTTTTGATTGTTTGTTTATTCAACCCTATTGTTCAGTAATTGAAAACCTTAAAAATAAGTATGTACAAGTTAAATTAGAAAAAAAACGCTTTGGTGATTGCGTGATCTAACGCCCTACTCTCACAGTAGACTATACTGCCAATGATGGGGAGATCAAGGTTCGAATCTTGGTTGAGTGTACTAAGGGTGGTTTATCCAAAATGGTTTTCCACACAAATGTGGGTACACTTCCTTTAAATATAACCTTCCTAAAGTCTTAAACTACTAGCATAATTAGTACATAAGCATATAACCTGAACGGATACTAAGACGCGGTGCTAAAAAAATACTTGAACCTTGAAATTAAAAATTAACTAGGAACAAAAGTTTGGATTAATATAATTATATAGAGCATTTTACTCTTAGATTGCAGAACATGCCTTAGAAGTGGGCAGTTGGTAAGATCTTACCCGCAAAACAAATACAGGTTGATTATTTTCACATTTAAAACATAAATATATATAGTGGGATGTGTATTGTGTTAAATGTTGTAGTGTATACATTTTAAAACAAATTTTAAATTTAATTTATGTCAATAATATTGAAATAGTTGAGTATTATATTAATTAGTATAATCATCATTTTTACTCTAAGTAGTAAATAATTAGACAAATCAACAAGTGTAAACTATGAATAAATAATAAATAAGCATAGATTAAAATAGAATTATGAATAAATATTTGATAACAGTGATGCTCAAACAATCAAATGCCATGTATGTCTATGCCAAAATAATAATTGCAGCACAAAACTGACAACTTATGAAAAGTATGCTTTTTGGGTGAATTTCAAACAGTGCTTTGATTATACAGGAATACACCAGTTCACATTAACGATTGTCCTCAGTAGGGAGCTGATCTCAGCTTGTTATGTTTATTACTAACCATAGTAGGTATACAGCCTGTATTTGGGCAGTTAGAAACTTACATTAATTTAAATCAATCATTTCCCTGACAGTGTTGATATTTCCTGCATATCATTGGAAGCATTCAACTTTCCGAATGATTAATTGATGCAACACTGCCATCCAATACTTTCGTTCCCTCCCTTTTCCAAAACTTTGTTTAATCTCTTGCCTTCATACAAAAGGATTGTCAAATTTCGCATTAAGCCATCTTAAATTTTCAATTTGAACAACTTTCTTCATTAGAGTTTGATGTGGTTGTATCTAAGTTGTCAAAGAAAATATATTTTGAATAAACGTGTTCAAACAGTGTGTTGTGTTGAATGTTTGATTGAGCAACCTAATTTTCCATGGCACATTGAAAAATATGTTGCCTACCTCTGTCATAGTAGAATAAATTGTAGGGACGTGTGAAACTCAAAAATATCTCGAAAAATCAAGAAAAAAACAATCCCAATCTCATCTCGAAAGTTGAAAAATGAATCTCGAAAATTCGAGACATCAAAAGGAGCAAATAATGGCCCTAAGAAATTAAAAAACCAAATCGGTAATTTACTATTTCCAATGATACCTTAATAACCCAAAAATAGGCTGCATTCCCCCTCCCTCACCCCCAAAAAAAGCCTTCATTAAGAAATGTTTTGGTTATAAATATTGTTTTTCAATATCAAACTTAGACAATTTAATATTTTACACTACAAAATTAAATTATAAATAGCGTTCATTGCGAAACATACAGAGAATTTCAACTCCACACAAGAAGTTTTCATCCTTACCAATCAAGTTGGCATCACTAAACATCCTGTTCAGTCTAACTACTACTACTACTTCTTAAGGAAGATGCTATAACAGCATCGAAATATTGAAGTGTGTCTAACTAGGTGTTAGTGTTTTTACTAGAGATGGGCCACTCGAATCTTCGAATCCTTGAATCCACCGAATCCTGACAAGTATTCAAGATTCGAGGATTCGATGGTCGAATCTTTCACCTCATAAACAAAGCATAATATTTTGAATTGAAAAGTTACTTAGTTAGGCCTACTTGAAAAGCACAACTTAATCTGTAATATTTATTTTGTTGTACAAAAGAAATTAGCATGAATAAAATCATTATTATTAAAAAATAAAAAATGTTTAGGCGTGGAAAATCTTACGTGGCTTATACCCTACCCTCCCACCTCTATGGTAAACTTGGACTTTACCGTTTCGGCACATGCTCACTTCTAAAACTTTCACCTCACGAACAATCTTGTAGATATCATATTCTGAAAATTGAAAAATGACACCTGGACACGGGAATTGAACCCGGGACATCTGGCTTAGTACGCCAATGCTCTAACCACTGAGCTATCCATGATTCGTCCCGTGCCCTGGGTCATTCTTCACTCATATTTTAAGGCAGAGTCTATGATGGACTGGCGGAAATTGTAGGCTACAGATATGTGATTATATTAATATCACGAGCCATCGGATAACACAGCCATCTGCGACTCGGTAGTTGGCTGTTATGCTGCCATTTGCAATTCCCTACTAATAAGCATAAATAATAGCTCTGGCTATTAATTCTTAATCTTGTAGATATTTTAATGAACACGCTAAAACTCTTCAAAAATTGAAAATCGAAACTAGAATTACAAATAAACTCGAAATAAATAACAGAAATAAGAACACATTACTCATGATACAAAGTTAGCCGCCATTACACATGATACGAAGTCGGCCGTCATGACGTATTATGTTTACTCGCCCAAGTGATGATTAAAATAAAGGTACTGTTAATTCTTACTACCCAACTGGTTTTAATTATCTACAACTATGCAGAGAACCCCAATTTATTGCATACAATCCTTAAGTTAGATATTTTGTTGGGTTTCATGAAAAATAAATTCTGTCAACAGTCAGCCATTGATAAAACAGTTTATTTACGCCTACCTGCCTACGTATCGTATATTTGTTTAAAATCGATTCAGGTAATCTGATCACTTGGTAAGCGCTCTCGAGTTTTAAGAATCAAATAATGACTTGCTAATTCATCATTTGTTTTTAAATTGATTTTAACTTAGAGTTTATTATTTTTTTAAATATGTTATTGAAGTAATTGTAAAAATATTCAAATGAAGTCCTGCCTTATAAAATGGGAATGAACATATTGGAGTCGAAAATATGTTCGTGTTTTAAATAGAATGTATTCTCAGAAAATCGATATATCGCAAGAATCGAATATATTTCTCGTTTTGTACACAAACGCGAAGATAGATAATCGATATATAAGAAAATGATAATAAAACAGACTTAGACATTATTGAGTTCACTATTTCCAATGTATGTTTAATTGTTAAGCGTGTTGTTTTAGTCTTTATTAAAAATAACCGTTTGTATTTTTATTTTTGCTTTCTTACTAAAATAAATTATAATCCTTCAATGATGATTAAAGTTGATCAAAGGATAACTAGGCCTAATCTGTTTATTTCACATGTTTTTTTTTAGAAACTTAACTTATTCTAACAACACTTTTAAAAATAACTAAAAGACACTCATATTTTGATTGATTTGACTTTTAAACAGAAATATGAGTCTAGATTTTTAATTTGGCTGGATTTTAACCTGTATTTTGCAAGGGGTGGTTGGGGTTGATTAAAATTTAAAGCATGATTGAAATAAATCTTGATTTACAGTTCAGGCCTATATTGTGTAATTTCTAACAATTTACTAGGATTCAGATTCGAGATTCGGGATTCAAAAATAAAATGTAGATTCGGATTTGAGAAATAGTGGATTCGACCCATCTCTAGTTTTACTTTTATTAGTGTTCTACCATTTCCCTAATATTCTATCATTTTATTTATTACAAATAAACACTATTAATTATAATAGTATTGGAAATGGTCATGAATAAAGTGACGCAGACACTCGAAAAGGAAAGAATGAAAGCCATGATGTTTTCTGATGAGGAGAGAGGGAAGAAGTAATACAGGAGAAGAATGAGGAAGTGAAAGAGTTTGGAATGAAATTTAGCACAGCTAAGTGTGAAGTGATGGCAATGACAAGAAA
This sequence comes from Timema bartmani, assembly GCA_902151455.1. Taxonomy (NCBI): domain Eukaryota; kingdom Metazoa; phylum Arthropoda; class Insecta; order Phasmatodea; family Timematidae; genus Timema; species Timema bartmani. The sequence goes on from CABFWB010003070.1 coordinate 27,589, forward strand.
AAGGATAAGTCCTAGAAAAGCTATAAAGCTAGACGGAGGAGAGCTGAGAAAGATAGAGAATGTAGAATACGTTGAAAGCATGATTGAGACAAATGGTGGGACTGGGAGTATAGAGGAACTAATAATAAGGGAACAGCAGAGGAAGTTGTTTTATAGATGTGTAAGGGATTTGCTATGGAGAAGAGAAGTGCCCTTGAACTTATGCTGTACCCAGTGTCACACATGCAGCAGAAACATGGATATTGAACATAAGAGGGACTAGGAATGAAGTTTGTATCATGGTAGCTATCAAGAGGAGGAACAGGATTAGGAATGAAGTTGTCTGGGCAAGAGTAAAGGTACACATGGTGATGTAATCAGGAAGGTAAAGAAAATGATGGATATGAATTATGTAGGCCACCAGGAAGACCAATAAAGAGATGGGAGCAGTAAATATCGGGGTGAGAGGATAAGAATAGAAATAATTAAAGGAGGAAGAGTGGTGAAAGGAGAGGGGAGGATGAGGGCATTGTAATAAATTGACCCGGCCACAAGCTGGAAACAGTTGATGATGATGATGATGATAACTTAAAATATTGTCAATATTTTGTTAACATTTCACAGTCATTGCTGTTCTATCACTTATTATAGCCATCATAAAATTATTGAATTTTACACACAATTGGAATTACACTTATGATGGGATATATTTGAAACTTTGTTTAGCCAGAATATATTGTATATTATTTAGAGATGGGTTGAATCCCATATTTCTCAAATCTAATCGTAAATTTTCTTTCAAATTTTTAAAAATATACAATTTAAGTCAAAAAGAAAATATTAAAAATTAAATCTAAGAAAAAGTTGTTTGGTGCCATGGACAAAAGCTATTTTGTTTGTCATATATCATATGTCATAAAGAAAACAGAGATTAGGGATGGGTCCTCATATCCTTGAATTTCTCTAATCCTTAAGGATATTCGAGATCTGACGATATGAGAAAGTTTTTGGATTAGAGACTTAAATCCTTGAAAAAAAAGTTTGTCAATTTTTCAAGTGAAATTTGTTTTAGCACTCTAATACTGCTTATTTGTGGTTCAGAACCAAATATAATACAGGATAAACTCAACAACCAGGCCCCAGACCAGTAATTTAACCCTTTGGTGAATGTATAAATGTTATAATGAATGAGAAAATGTCGAGAATTTATCCATTCCTGAGAGAGTCAGTAAATATAAATAGTAAGACTTTATACTGAGATTTACTGAATATAAAGTCTCTGTGAGTGCCAGACAATTGATGCATAAAATAAAATGTAGCTCAAAATTTGAGTATTCACACAAACTCCTAGCTATAGTTAATACTGGCATTCAAATTCATGCTAAAAATTTGAAGGGATCTTTTGACATTTTTTTAATATAAAGTTGAAAAATTAAATATTTTTCCTGTGTTTATTTAAAGAACCAGTAATAACTGACCTGACATAAAGACTCCATCTCGCCATCAATAGGAGCTTGTAATCTGAACCTAATACTCTCACATCGAAACAATAGTCTATGGCCAAACTGCTCTCTGTAGGGATCAACACTTTGTTCTTCTGGACTCAAACCTGGACTCTTCACATGCTATAAGGAGAAAACAACAGTTAAATCAAAAGGTCAATAGAGCTGACAAAATAAACACCAGAATAACATTATTTTTAAAATACCTAAACAATTTATAACCAAATTGATAATTTTAGAAACATACGTGTAAGAATTTTACAAAAAAGTGTTGGTAATGACTAAGGACCGGATTTTGATTTGTTATTGCATATAATTGACTATTCGGTTGGTTTTTGCATATTTTATAAATAAGAGCCTTAACCTACCTATTTCAACTTTTCAAACATTTTCACGCAGTGACACATTATTGTTGTACCTCTTGAAAGTTGGTAATATTTTGTTCAATCCTCTGGAACTTTCTTCTCCCTCCAAACTGCCTTTACTACTCCATACCACCTCTGTAGACCCATTTATTCTGCTGCAATTATTTCCACTGTTGAGTTAGTCCATTCCTGGTGCCTTTCCCTTTGTCTTTTTCAAGGCCTCTTCTACCTCCTTTCAGATTACATCTGCTACTTCCTCCTCCATCTCTCCGTCCATCTCTTCTTCTTTTCTCTCCCATATCAATCCTTCCCCTTCTGGGTTCAAAAATCTCTCAAAATATGATTTCCACAGCTTCTTTACCTCCTTATCCCTCTCCATTATCCTTCCAATTTGATCCATCATTCAGACCTCTTCCCTATTTTCCCTCCTCCTTTGGCTCACTTGACTATACTATATATTCTTGCTCCCTTCCACATCAGTCTGTAGCACTATTGTCCACTTCTCCATCCATGTTTTTCTCCCTTCTCTTACTATCTTATTTACAGTTTTCTCTTTTTCTCCTTAAACTTATTCCGAGTCTCTCTTGTTCGTTTTGTGAACCATTCTCTAAATGATTTGTTCTTGGCATTCACCGCTTTCTTTACCTTTCATTCCACCATGGAGTTTCCTTCCATCTTCTCTTTCCACCATGCACTTTTTGAACCTTTGCCACTTCTCTTCTCCTTCTTTTATGTCATCCTTAGGTAGTGCTCCTTTTACTCTTGCTTGAAGGCTCAATCTTTCATCCACTTGGCTGAGCTTCCATATCCTTATCTTCTTTTCTTGCTTCACTATCTGGCATCCCCTCCTCCAGCCATTCATGTCGGCGACTAATAGTCCATGGTCCCCGTCTAAAGACACACTTGGAAGGACCTTAATGTTCAACGTGCATGCTTTGCTTCCCTATCTAACAGGAAGTAGTACAGGTCCCCGTCTAAAGACACACTTGGAAGGACCTTAATGTTCAACGTGCATGCTTTGCTTCCCTATCTAACAGGAAGTAGTCAATTAGGGATTTTTGCTTCATATTCCAGCTGTAGCGCGTTATCTTACGCATATCCCTGCTCTTCTTAAGCCAACTGTTACCGACCTTCAGTCCATTTCTTGTGCACAGTTCTAGAAGTCTCTTTACTTCTTTGTTTCTTTCTCCCCAACCATCAGCTTCTAGTACCTCTTCAAAACCTCTTCTTTCTTTGCAAACTTTGGAATTTAAGACCCTCATCACCACCTGCCTTTCCTTACCCAGGTGTCTTTCCATTAATTACACTTCTGAAAAACTAGATTTTTCAACATTATTTTAATCATTAATAATTATAGGTCAAAATATTTCTTCTTTGTATTATAGCCTGAGAAGAAAGTTACTTTAAAACAGATAAGTGTTTTCTGGTTAAAAGTAAATTATGGATAAATAGAGAAAGCCGAAATATTGCGATACATGTTTTTATGAACTTTTATTTAGCACATTAAAATTAATACCAAAATATTTTAAAGTCCATTGTAAATTTTTTTAATGTGTTATACAAATGCAAAATAAAACAAAATTGATAATGTTCATGAAATTGATTACTTGGCCTTTTATATGTGAATAATTTGTCAATTATGTTGATTTTAATGAGAGTGTATGTTTCAAAACTAAACACATTTTTACTTAGTAGCAGATGATATTATTCTTTCCCCGAAATAGCCAGAAAAAATATTCCTATAACAAACCAAAATTTCCAGTCCAAAAAAACTTTTTCGCTCTAACAAAGATTAAAAGTAAAGAAAAGAAAATTTGTGTTTTTTTGAATCTGGCCATGATAACAGTTGTATTGTGACAAAGATAAAATATTTAAAATTGAATTCCCCTTTTAGGAAGTTGCGTTGTGCGTTTCATACTTCTTCCTGATGAGTTCCAATAAAATTGAACCTAGTTCAGGGCATTGGATAGTCACAATCGCTTTTCTTCAAGAGGCAACCATTACCTCTTTGTCCAATGGCACCATGTTAAGTGTGAACTGTGTTCTTCTTTTCAATGTAAAAGACATATTGTGTTCATTCCTTTTGAATATTTATATCCATCTCTCCTATACCTTCTTCCAAATTTACCGTATTGGCCCGAGTATAAGACGGCCTCAAATATAAGACGACCCCCCTATTTTTATCTTGACTGAGTAAAAAAAAAAATATGGCCTCAAATGTAAGACAACCATTACCCTATTTTCTCCATGGCTCAATAAGAATAAAAGAAAAATTGTGTTTAATACAAGGTTGTTCTCTTACCTCATGTTGAAGCTCAAATTTTTCCGATTACTGTATAGGCCTATTAAAGTTGTAATAAATAATTTATAGTAGTTTAATGTTTTAATTTACGAATAATAGGTATAACTTATTACACATTAATTGTCAAGTACACTTGAGTCATAATTATGAATATTAATACATAAGGTAGATGTTTTGCAGCACACATTAAAAATGATGTAATTAATAGGTCTAGTCTAATCACTCTCATCAACTGAATCGTCATTATCACTAGTAGTGGAGCTTTCACTTTCTTGTTCTTACTCAGAATCTTCCTCGGACACATCTCTGCCTAGGGCTTCCCAAAGCAGATCATCCTCTGACCCATCCAGTGCATTTGAAATACAGCATTTATTGAATCCTGCTATAATGGAATCTTGTGAGCTCCGTTGCCAATATGAGAGGATCCACTCAATTAGCAGGCTTGGTGACACTCGCTTTATCTTGCCTGTAGGAGTGAGCACATGATTTCCTTCCAACAGCCAATCATTGTATTTCTTCTTCAGGTAGTCTTTAAATGGCTTATTAACCACTTCGCCCAGCAGTTGAAGCTGGCTTGTCATTCCTCCTGGATATCACAACTAAGTCAGTTTTCATTCTTGTGGCAGTAGTTTTCACATTGTCAGTAAGATGACCCCGAAAAGCATCTAGTACAAGCATGATTCTCCTACCAAGTGCAGTTCCAGGGCGCCTATTCCATACTACATTCATCCAATCTTTCATTAAATCTTCAGTCATCCACCCATTCTCTTGGACTCTGACATGAATTCCTAGAGGCATTTTTTCTGGTCGCATGGCCTTCCATATAGAAATACATAGGGTGGGAGTTTGGAACCATCTGCAAGACAAGCAAGCATTAGGGTGACCCTTCATTTTTCATTTCCTGTGGTACGGATCATTACAGTCTTCTCCCCTTTAGGGTGCACAGTAGTGTTAGATGGCAGGTCAAAGAACACTGGTGTTTACTCACAATTTCCAATCTGACTCATGAGGTAATTGTTGGCCTGTTTGAGTCTGATAATGTATCTCTGAAAAGCTAAAAGCTTATCTTCATAATCAGCAGGCAATCTCTGGGATATTGTTGTCCGGCGTCTGAGAGATAATCCATTTCTCTTCATCATTATTTTAACCCAACCAATACTGGCTCTAAAAGTATACCGTGGAACATTCATTTCTCGAGCCACTTCAAGGGCTTTCAAACGAATGATTTCTCTTGATACGGGCACACCTTCATTTCGTTTCTCCCATACAAACTGGGTAACTTTTTCTTCCAATTTTTCGTGGCCTCCTTTTGTGGAGCCATAAAATGCCTGACGTGTTGAAATGCAATTCTGCAGTTTGGGAAAATCTTTCCTCCAGCGACGCACATTAACTTCAGTCACGCCGTAATGTCATGCTACCGCCGAGTTGTTAGTTTGCATAGCGTATCTTGCAAGTGCAACCTTAAAGCATGCATCGTAACTTCGTCTTTCACCTTTGTTTATCTGTTTTGTCGATGTGCCACGTTTTTCTACGCTATCAGGCGCCATTGGAAAAGATAAAAATATACTGTAATTAAAATCGCACTAAACTATATTTTATTTATGTTGCTGCAACTAATTCACACAAAAAACAAACGAATACAGCAAGATAATCATCAGGCAGCTGACGTCACGCACCTTGGAGAAAAGAAACACTATTACTAAACATTGATTCGTGGAGCTTGTCGCTACACAGCAGCACCATCATGTTACTGAGCGCTTACTAAGCGCTCACCAAGATCAGATCTTAGAGCGCGTTCAAACATATTGTCAGAATACCACACCACTGTTGTACTTCTATGACCAAAATGAAAAATAACTTTGATGTAATGTTTATGTTTATGTTTTTACGCGTGAAATACCACAATAAAATAAAGTTTGTGAGTTAGTATTCATGTGGAAACATGTTGTCATGCATGATTTACTAACTTTAATAAATAATATGTAATAGATGCAGCTTTTCACAAAAGTTAAGTTTGAAATTAATAACACAAGAAACTATCCCATGATGATAATTTACACATGAAATACCTTAGTAAAATAAACTTTGATAGTTTCTTACTTGTGTGAAAACATGTTTGGTGCTAGATTTATTATTAGCTTTAGTTAGAAATATGCAATACAAACGGCTTTACACAAAAAGTAAGTTGAAATTAATAACATAAGATGCTAAGCTGCAAATATAAGACAACCCCCTATTTTTTGCTTTCAATTTTTAATAAAAACTATCGTCTTATATTCGGGCCAATACGGCAATATAAATTCATGAATTTGAAATTGAGCCATTATTTAACTATCCATGATATTACTATACCACTTCGAGTTTGTGTGAGTTTTTTATTGGCGTTTTTAGCTTAAAAATACCTTTTACTTATTGACTTTCATTACCAAAATTCAACTTTTTACTTACCAACTCAAATAATTTTACTTGCCACAAATCAGTTTATTATGGACAAATCATATTCAATAATGGGGAAAATCTTGTGTGTATATTTTATATCAGAGGATACTGTAATAAACTTAAGGTTAATAATTTATTTTGTTGTTATTAGAAATCTACGAGTATCAATTTTTTTTATTCAAGTCAATCTCAAGTAAACGTTTCATGAAGCTTTAAAGTGTTGAGTCGAGCTTGGGCTTAGTAAATATACCATTTAAAACTTAAGTGAATTAAAAAATCAATATTTATTAAAGTTACTAAAACAATGTTTTTAACTAAATATGACTTGGATATTTTAAATGAAAGTAATGTTTTAAAATCTAAAATAAATTATTTTATATCATTAAAAAATTTAAATATATTGTGATAGGAACCAAAAAACTAATTATAATTCATTTCAATCCTATTAAGGACAATTTAAAAAAAACATTTAGGAATATAAATTTAGGATGTGCAGCTATAGTAATTTCTTTAAGTAAGCAGCTTCATTAAATCCCTGTTAATTTGTAGTGTAGCTATTCCCTAGTTTTCATCATATCTACTAGAGAAAGAAGTCAAACATTAATGAGATTGAGGATTTATATACTCGAATTAAGGTGGGATGGAAGGGTACATGAGAAAAAGCCCGTATTTTGCAGTTTTTATGGCAAAACTTTTTTTTTTGACAAAATAAATCAAATATTGCTCCGGTACAAACAAAGGATTTAATTCACTTCACATGGTGACCTCAAAATTACTTGAATATCTGTCAAGGGTGTTTTGGAATCTAATGATAACTTTTTCTCTTCATTTAAAAAGTTTGTTGGATAATGCCACCACACTCATGATATATATTCAGGAACTGTTGATATCAACGTGTGAAGAAAATTAAACTTTATGTTTGTACTGGAGCAATATTTTATTTGTTTAGGCCAAAAAAAATGTTGCCATAAAAAATGCAAAAACACTGACCTTTTCTAGAGTCCCCTTGGTGTACTTGCTAAAGTCTTGCAATGCGTTAGTTGTGTTCTAACAGCACTACATAGATATGCCTTTCAATATTTCCTTTAACTAAACCTAGTAATCAGGCACCTTAGCTCAGTTGGTAGCGTGTCTGCCTGCTGAGCTAAGAGTCTCGGGTTTGATTCCGGGCATGGCTGAAAATTTATAATTGGTAAAATGTGGGTTTACCCTCTCGTGTTGATAAATTAATGGCTGGGGACTAGAGGTTGTGCCTGTCCTATTATTAAGTTAGATTATTTAAGACATATGAAGCTATGACAGGCCTATCCAGCAGGTAGTGGAAAATATTTGGTTTGGATAAAAAAACTGACCTGGACCATAGGCTGGAAACAATAATGGATGTATATAATACCTAACCCTAATACTTTCCTCCATTCAACAGAAGTTTACTCAGTTGCTGACCTTGACATTCCAATAGCAAGCTGTACAATGCCCTCTTCCCTCCCAAACCACATCCAAACAAGCAGAGAAAAGAGTAAACAATGAGTCATTCATCACTAGACATAATACATGGCAAATAAATAATCTTTTTTAAAGAGCTCAAAATGTTGAGCTCATAAATCTTTAAGGCTGGAGCTTCAGTATTTATTTAAAGCTCGGCTCGAAGCTCAAGTACTTGCAAAGCTCTAGGTGTTATCTATTGAAAATGAATTTTTCAACTTGAATTTTGGGAATTTTTGTTTTTCTGAAGTTTATGTTCATGCACACTCATAACATAAATGGTCATAAGTGATAATAGTATAAATCAAATTTTTACTTATTAAAACTCCAAAGAATTTGATTTCAATAGTTATCATAATAAACATGTGACATACAGGCATGTGAGGGTAGATGCTGAAAAGCCGCCGCCGGTTCTCCCGCCTCGAAATAGCGATGGACATGTCTGTTTCACGTGCATACTTCATCAGCTGAGGGTTCATGCTTTGCTCCAAGCCCTTCAGAGTACCGTACATTTGAACAGGCTGAGGGGAGGGAGGCGGAGTATTGGAAGCTGCGGCAAACATCATACTGCTGGTAAGTTGAAACATGCAAGACTAACACAAATACTAACACATGCAGCGCCCTGCAATGTAAAGTTATTTGATATCACTAGTTGGCTTCCCTCTTAGAGAGATACATTTTTACTGAACACTATATTTAGCATTGGCTTTGTCTCTTTCTTTAACACAGTCTAAAAGCAGTTTGCAAGAGCAGTTGTTAATCCTTTAATAAAGGATTTTATATTCTGAATGGTAAGAGACTAAAAACTAGGTTAATTTCTCACAATTCATTATTTAATATTATTCAAAGGGAGGTTGAGTTTAGATTTGAATCCTTGCCAAGTGTGCTAGATTATTATTTTCATTCATATAGTTTTACCATCCTATCTTACAGTGCTGGTGCATTTACTTAAAGATTTCATTTATTTTGTGTCATGAAAAATTATCAGTTGGGAATAGTCCAAACAAGCATTAAATAAGATTTGTATAATTTTAGAAATTAGTTTTCAATTCAATTAGTGACATTTCATTTTTTCTGGTTTCACTGTCCAACAACTGCCAACCAATTCCTAGTATTAGTCTTATGATAAATCTATTTATATGTATTAATATAAAGAGATCTAGATTAACTGTTATTAAAATAATGTCATTTTGTGAGTTTGTAATTTTATTATGTTCATACCAATATTATTATATAGAGTCATCACCACACTAGCTTTTTGCTTATTTTGTAACTAAACTCGCCACAAAATGAATGATGTACTAAACCTGGATCTATTTATTGATATTTAAAACATTACCAAATTACCACCACCTTAAAAAATTAAACTCATCGACATTGTCATTATCAGTGTAATTATTATTTAAATGAAATTGAATTGAAATTATTACTATACAAATAACAGTGATATAATAAAGGTTAAAATTACTGATCATTATAATGTTAGCATTAGAAATTGAATCAAATCAAATCAATGATTTTGATAGTAAAGTCCAGTATATGTAGTGTTTTTAATGATGGATTTTGAGGCCTACAATTTTCTGGTATGATAATTGTGTAGGACTTGATCTTCTATCATCTTTTCAATGTTTAAATTAATACAGCAATTTGGCACCATTTTTCCTTTAGTTATGTTATGTTGTAAGAATAAACCTATTTTAATAATATTACATGCATGCAGGGCATTTTAAGGTGAGGCACCAGCTGACGAGCATTGTGCTTAGCTGGACCATGTATAGTGAATGAACGTATACTCCTAATATAAATAAATAGTATATATTCTATTTATTTCCTCCAAGCAAATTATTATTAATTTCTTAAAATTATCCCTCCACATCTCTAACACTTTAACACTTTAGATAATGATTTACTGAAAGTGTAGGCCAAGGTTTAACACTTATAGGGTTCAGTGAATGGTGGTTTCCAAGCAAATAGTATGAAGGTATAAGTTGATTCAAGTTGTGCAGCTAGGTCTTTGTAAGCACGTACAAGAGAGAGAGAGAGAGGCCTGAAGCCTCTCAGTCCTTATTCATTATTGAAGATTCACCTCTTTCACCAAAAAAAGTAGGTAACTGTTGGGCAAGTAATTAAAATATTTCAAAACTTGTTTTTATTCACTTTTTATTTTTAACACAGCATTTTACTACTTGTTCAAGCTATACACATAATATGTACTAATCAATACAATATGTTAGGGGTTATGAAGGTTTAATTAGAGGAAATGCACCCAAATTTGTGTGGAGGGAGTGAAAAACCATGTAAGAAAAACCACCCTCAGTGTACCTGACCAGGATAGAACCCCGATCTCCTAGACTTTGGCAGTCTACTTTAGCACGAGAGTAGCACGTTAGACCGTGCAGCCACCGAATCAGATTTCAAATCTTATTGTTTTAATAACCAGGCAAGGCTTAGTTTTATCTTTGATTAAAGCTTAGCCCTGCTTACTGGTGGTATATTGCCAACATTGAATACCACAGGTAAGTTGTTATCATCAAATCATAAAAGACAACTATTTACTTGACGTCCAACTAAAGTATTATTAGATAAATTTATCTTAAGATTAATATGTTTGCAATAAAAATAATATAATAATAGATCACTTGATTTTTGAAAAACCAAACTTCCATTGTAACTACTTCAGTGAGCTTATGCACATCAAATTGTATCTACAATAAACCTGTGTAGGGCTGTGCTGATTTCGATACTCGATTCCTCGATACCCATGGTATCGACTGGTATTGCAATAATCGATAGTAAGATATATGCTAAAAATCTCCATACCACTCTTAAGTGACTCCTCAAACGGTATATTTTGAGAAGTGGTGGATAGAGAGAGAAACAAGAGTGAACACGAGTGTCTGGACATTAGTTACTCGTTGTAGTTTTGTTGTGTCCTTTATTCTCTTCGCTCAGCTCTACACACTTTCAAGCTTATCAACAGTCACAGTCGACACAAGGTCAATTCTCACTTATCAAAGGGAGATGTGTTTCGAAATTGAACCTATGGAGAACACTTTTGTATTGAGGCCCAGAAAGAGTCAGAATGCTTGTTTTTTAAATAAGAATCTGAGATGTCAGGAAAAAGACCATTTGGCCTAGTAAATTGTATGAAGTGAAAAATGTTTTACAAAATTTAAGCTAATTGTTTCACTCAACTAAAGATGAATTTCTATTGTGTGTGTAAATAATGTACGACTATTATTTTTAGCGTGTTTATTTTCTTGACAAATATGTCGATTTACAACCTGAAAATATTTGTAATATTATATATGTAATTAAATATGCTAATGTGTGACAAAAAAACTGACTTTTAAGATCTTTTATTTTTTATAAGTAATACTATGTCTTATTGTAGGCCTACTAATCATTGTAAATGTTATTTTTGTCTGGTTGCTTCTTGTTATAATCTGTTTAAATAGCCAAATTGACTAGTTTCCATATTTTGACATACAAATAAATTAAACTTTTTTTTGACCTAATTTCTATGCTTACAAATTAAGGATTTATTTAATTTTATGTTGAATGGTATCGAATAAGGTATTGAGTATTGAGGAGATGAATTGATGGTATCGAGCAAGGTATCGGAATCTAGAAAAGTAGGTATCAGCTCACCACTAAATTTGCAATAATAATAATACATTTTTTACTGTACTGTTTTTCCTGCAGTACATGCAATATTAAAATTGTAAACACTATTCCTAATTCTCTTCATTGATTTACCACCAATTACAATATAAAGTACATTCTCCTCTTGCTCTCAGTTCATTTTTCTTAGTCAGGGAAAACAAATTTGTTTAGCTTGGATGAATTTTAAAATAAGCTTGTAGCTAGACAAAATAGCAATAATATGGAGCTTGCCTCTTTCTAGAGATGCTGCCCTTTTCTCCTCTTGCAGACGATTGTGCTGCACCACCAGCGTGAGCTTGCTGAGCCAATCCTGTAGCTCACTTTCTGAATCTGCAGCAAGGCTGTAAGACTTGTGGCCAGCCGTCATGCGAAGCTCAAAGCCAAATCGCCCGCGCTTCGAGTTCTAGAAGGAAACCAGTGCTGAGTTGTATTAAGTATGACTGAATTCAGAACAAAGTTATATTGCCGACAGTTGTTATTGTGTCTATATTTACTAAAAATCAACATTACTTTTTTATTTGAATGGATGCATATTTATTCTTAATATATTAAATGGAAATTTGCACCACCAGGAACAATAGCTGGTAAAACACACTATTTTTTATGTAACAAAACATTGACATTCAAAAGAAAGTTTAAGTAAAGTTAAATGCAGAGTAAATAAATTTTACATGTAAGTCTGTATAAAAATATATGTTTATGTGCATTTGTTGAATTCATCAACAAAATATAAGCACTAATAAAAAAATTAAATAATGTACAACCATTTAGTTTCAACAACTTTACAAATGATTATCTATTTAAACATATGAAATGTCTTATGCCAGTTAAAATAAAGTTTAATTTTGAATAGTAGTTCAAAATTTTGTCAGTTTACAATTCTAAAATTTGGAAAAAATTTTAGTAACTAATTATAAACGAACGAATTAACATATATGATAACTTAAAAATAAACTAATTCAGACCACAGACTGGAAACAGTAATGAAGGATGGATGTGATAACTTAGAAAAAAAAGTTTTTAATTTAAATCATTTCTTCTTTATATGAGTTGATTGTTGCACTCAAACAACATAATAGGCTTTTTAGAATTACAAGTAATATTTATCTAAGAAAATGTTTGAGAGATTTTAAGCTCTTCTAAACAACATGATAATTTGTTGATAAAGAGAGATTTTAAGCTTCTAAGAAAAATGATTTGTCTGCTGATTAAGTTAGTCAAAATTATCTATTTGATAGAAATATTTATTTTAGATATCAATGTCTCAAGTTAAAGTCATTATTTCTTACAAATAAATAGATTATTCTTAGAACTCCTTGGTTTTAAAAAGTGTGACCATTCAAAACAACAATAATCATACCCATGGTATGAAGGAGGAGGGTCTTTATTTCATACACCATATTGATTTCAACACACTATCAGATAAATGTGTATAGGCCTACTGAATTAATAATAAAATATTATTTGGATGTTTTACGCAATGAATAGGTACATAAGGGGTCGTCCATAAACCACATAACGCTTTGAGGGGGGAGGGAGGGGTAAGCTCTAATGTCTATATGTTGTTACATGGGAGGAGGGTGGGTTACATCAAAGTGTTTACGTAACACAGATCTTATATTTACTCACATTCTAATGTTGAAAAATAATATTACTGTTCATGTTTTCACCTTTGATAAACCTAATTATAAATAGCTCCGAATACCTGTGGAGTTGAAAATCCCATTTAAGCACCTACTTTGTGTTTATTAATATTTCGAATGCGCTTCTAGGTGGCAATGTCTGCCCGAGACTATGAACGCCAAGCACATTCGAAAACACATATTTCATCACATGACAGCGACATGTTTAGATTTGTCCAATCTACTGACCCCCTCACGTGCTTTTAGTTGGATAACAGCTGTCAGTTGAAGAGGCCTTAATAATGTGTTAGTTGAGTTTGAGTTTAATTTAGATTCCTACTGCACATTCTTTTACATAGGCCATGAATAATCACTTGTGTTGTATAAAAACAAAAATATTTTTTTCAAAAAGAGGAGACCTGTTCATTGTTTGCATATAAAAAGCAATATCCATAGAAAAAATAGTGGAGCTTTTATTGAATTTTATGGACTTATCAGTGTAGTATTTGATTATGTTTGCTTTAAAGCTTATGATCTGGAGGAGGAAGAATTGTGGATAAACCACTCAGACCATGATCACACGCAACTTAAAGTTCACTTAATATTCATATAACATAACATATAACATATATGTTCACCTCATGTCTTGTTTAAATGGAAGCCATCATGATGCAGTTAACTTAACTTACACTTGACATTCTCTTAACTTAAGAGTTATGTTATGTTATGTGAACATTGTCTTCTTCAGTATAGTTTGACTGTGTCTCACAAACTCTAAAACATCCAAGCCTCTTGTTAAGCTTTATATTGTATATCTGGTAGTCTTCTATTGCAAGTATTTATAGTCTATCAGTCTCAACTGGATGAATTTCATTTTAGTGAACCATTTTTTCCAAACAGTTCATATCCAGTGTCTGTGTTTGGCTCGAGATTTTATATTATGTTGTGTTAATCCTGATCACACACTAATATATTTACAATGTGAATGTTATGTGAAAATTAAGTCAACATTAAGTGTTTTTAGCACTGCATCTTACTACCTGTTTAGGTTATACGCATATGTACTAATTATGCTAGTGAGTTAGGGATGAGGAAGGTTAACTTTAGAAGAAGTGTACACGCATTTGTGTGAAGGAAGAGTGGAAAACCATCTATGGAAAGCCACCCCCAATACACCCGACCAGGATTTGAACCTCGATCTCCCTATCATTGGCAATCAAATCTATTGTGAGAGTGAGAGCCAAGACCATGCAGCCACTGAAGCGGGTAACATTAAGTTAGTCGTGATCCTGGTATTACTAATAAAAGGAGGAGTAGTGATGCATACACTCCTTACTTAACTAACAGTGGTAATATGGTAGATACACCACTTACTTTAATAAAATAATATGAATTATTAGGCTGGGTTTGTATTCATGCATAAAGAATAACTAATAGTAAGTAGTGCATAGTGTACAGTGCATCAATTCATAAGAAAGATACATCAGTTTATAATGAAACATTGTGTATAAAGTATTACTTAAAATTTTCTTTTATTCATAGAAAATGGCCTAACCTCTTTTCACTACTAGATAATTTCTCCAAGAAATCTTCAACATTCATTAAAGTGTATCTTTCAAAACTTTAATTCAACTCAATTTCAGTTGTATCTGTATTATTAAATCAAATTCTATTTTTTTAAATTGGTTCCAAGAAACTAATATTTTCAATTTAATTATTTACAGTATAAAAAGGATAATAGACCTATACTCAGTCTTTTTTTTTTTGTATTATTATATTAGTTTTATAATTTTTGTAAAATTGAGCAGGTTATAAATATTGAATTTTTATACTTATATATTTAAAAGTGCATTGAAATTTCCCTCTGAATAGCGAAATCTTCTTTATAATGGGCAGCTTTAATTTCCCCAGTAAAATAACATGTGCTCTTACCGTGAAACAACATCCCGATAACAAATTTTCTCAATAATGGAAACAAACACTTCTAGAGACGAATATTTATGCATAACAATCTCTAAACAGCAGACAAAATTTTAAAATCACCGGTCCATATTCTCTATTTTACTGAAGGAATGTCAGTAATACCACTGTCTCATGTGAAGTGTGAGTAGTCTCCCCCAAGGAAAAGTTTCTAAAATAGTCTAACTATTAATTCCAGCAGTAATTCAAGGTCATACCTACCACCCCTGCAGAGCCATCAGCAGGGAGAGTGAGTATTCCAGCAGTTGTCTGTGCTTGTGCGTACATAGTACAGAAAACCTTCGGTTCACATTTCATTTCATTTGCATATTGTTTTGTGTTTTATGCAATCTGTACAGTAAGCTACATAAAGTATTTATTTATTAGTCATATTCATCCTGTATACAATACTGCAAAGTGCAGTAATTAGATTGTTGTAGATATTATTCACAGTATAGAATAAACTGTGTTCATTCAGGAAGTATGATTACAATAATATAAGTTTTTCCAAATATTGGACACTTCTTATTAGCGGACTTTTTTGAATTCCAAAAGGTGTTCCATATTAAGATATTTCACTATATTTAATTAAATATTTCTAATTAAATGTAGATGTTAAAGAAGTTTATATTGAAAATACAAAGACATACTCTAACAACATCTGTACAAAAGTCCATAACGATGGTTGCTTTTGCCTCCCCCTTTTTTTCATCCTTATGCAGTTCTAGAATATATGTGCCATCTACTTCTTGCCTGAAAAACAACAGTATGGGTTTGCATTACAATTACCTACATTAGTTTTTATATATATTTGTAAGAATGTATAGGAAAGGTGGATAGTAATATAAAAGGAACAAACAAAATATGGCTTTTATAATGAAAAGAAATATATTATATATATTCACATCTATGTCCATTTCCTGTGTTTGTGCTTAAAGTTATTCCTTTTACATGTTCCTATCATTCTTCACAATTTTACTTTTTCTCATCTTTTTTAATGGAAAGTTGTGTTGCGCGTTTTACACTCCCAATTGATGAGTTCCATTAGAATGAAAAATAGGTCTAGGAAATGGGCTGTAACGATTGATTTTATTCAAGTGGCAGCCATTCCCTCTTTGTCCAATTGCAGCAATGTAAAGTGTGAACTGTGTTCCTCTTTTCATTGTAAAAGCCATATTTTGTTTGTTCCTTTGATATGTTTCCATCCAGCTTTCCTGTACCTTCTTCCAGATATAATACAATTGCCTCGGTAATAAGAAGTTTTTCTTATATATATAAATTACAATAGTTTGTGTTCTTCAAACTGCCTAATTTAAGGGAATATTTTGTTAAAGTTTCATGCTAAAAAGGGTAAGTTTTGGAAGACAACCTGTGAAGTCTTATTGTAGAAAAAACCATCTTAGTGCACCTTATGTTGTTTATGAATAATAAATGCAACAACTTGTGTTGGTTTTTTTTAGTTGTTTTAATTGGTCAAATTTGGTGTTTCATAATGTTAAAAATGTTTCCAGGGTCAAAACGCCCATTTATAACATTGCTTCTGTGGTAAATGAGGGTTTTCTTTATGATGGCTCACTTAATTGTCATTAAGAAACAGATCGGGTCACTAGTGTATGTGATTTGTTCTATATTCTGGATTTGAAAAATTTAAACAATATCAAATGAATGCAAAACTTACCTATTTATGTGTTTCACAATAAGTCATCTATTTCCCTCGTAATCAAATAATTATTCTTGTATGAATTGTTTTTATGAAAACAAAGTGAAATTATTCAAACAACAAACATTGATAAAAATTGCCAGCTAACCAAAACTTGGATAAAATTGGGCCATATGGTTATTGAATTAACTATTCTAAAAGCCAGTCATCATAGTGGTTTATGGGACATTCGTTAATTCAACTTAATTAATTATGTAGCATTTAAATTTAACCATTTGACTAAGACATGTATAGGTGTGTTCAAAGGTCCCATTTTGAATGTGAAGAGAAGTTAAAGCAAAGCTTTAAATATGTAAAGCAAAGCTGAAGTCAAAGATAGATAAGTTTTTTGTTGTTATCACATACCACTACTTTTAATTTCAATATCATCTATCAAGTGCATCTCAGTAAAGATAGAGGTTATTAAAAAAAAAAAGATAATACTATATTTGTTTATGCTGACTTATCTGAATATATGTTTGAGGGAAAGAGGAACTTAAAAAGAAGAAGGAGTCAAATATTAGATGACATGAAGGAATAAAGAAAATTCTGTGAGTTTAAGAAAGAAGCAGAAGACAGGGCACATCGGTGGTTTAAGTTCACTGACAAAAGGAATGGAACTGTCATTAGAGAGAAAACCTGATATTAATAAGAAGAAGAATCCATGCTTTTGTCATATGTTATCGATTACTTTCTTTGTTAAAATATTATTTAGTAGACGTTCTACAAATTATTATATTTTAAAATATGTCATATTTATAGCTCAAGAGCAAGACCAAGATTTATTTACCCGAAAAAAAGAGTGCAAAAGCTTAGTGAATATTCTTTGTTGCACTTTGAAATTAGCAGTTTAAAACATCACTTACTATTTCCCTATGTACTGAGGAGAAAAGTCAGAAGTATGCTTCACTGAACTAGCAGGCAAAATTATCTTTGTTAGCGTAGATATTGTGTGTTGCAAATACACCGGCAAGGATTTCAGTGTTGAGGCAAGAGAGGCACCTAATCTTGCTTACCATCAAGATGCAGGCACAACCAACATACACCACATGGCAGAGAATATCCTGGTTTGAGCAAATGCAACTGATGTGTTAATTTACCATCAAAATCACTTCCTAAGCTCTCAGATTGGGTTTGATTGTGGTGTGTCTCCTAACAACAGCAGGAGGGTGATCAATGTAACTTCTACCACAGAGGAGCTCTGAAATGATCTGGCCTAGTATGGGTACCACACTTTTACAAGGTCTGATTTCATAGCTGCATTTGCAAGACTAGGAAAAGTTAAACTCTTTAAAATCATGAAAAATAATCATGAATTCCAAGATATTCTCAGCAAGATAGGTGAGACATTTACTTTAAATGAAGAAAAGATAGCTAGGCTGGAGAAATGTGTCTGTGCCATGTACAGCTACCCTAGATACCGTTCCGTGAGTGAAGTAAGATGCAGTCTATTTATGAAGAAAACAACAGTAATATTCAGTCTAAGGCATTCTCCAAAGTTAAAGGGATTGACCCAGCAATGCTGGCTCCATTTAAACCTGTTTAGATCCAAGAGTTTAAAGAAGCAATTCAGAGCCATGGTTGTGGAAACGAGCAGATTGTAGAAACCCTGATGATCCTATTGAACATAGCTGGTACTTGGAAAATGACAAGTGCCACTTAAAATAGTATGAGGGTCCAACACTTGCAGAAAATGTTGAGAGGCCACAGAAGACATGGAACGTGATTTTGACAGTGATGATAGCAGTTCCATCCCTTCTCACATAACATGGTTTCTATTTTGTTAAGTGTACATTTTTGCTGAATATTTTTAAATCATCTGTTAAAAATAATTTATTAATCTAATAAAATGTATTTTTTTAATAATTCATCATACTCATCCTATTTGAAATTTTGTAAAGATAATTTGAACATACTCAACTGTAAAGTTCACAGTTGAACATGTTCAAAAGATTTGTGCATTAGATCAAGAGATATTTAGGGTTTATACTTTTGAAATGAAAGCCCTGTATGATAAAATTGTAAAATCATACAATCCTGAGAAAGTGGGTGCATAAAGAGATTTCACTTATAATACCCTAAGCGTTGGGACAAAACCCTATGTTATTATACATTTTCCTAATCCTCATTAGATAATGCAACTCTTTTGTTATTGAGTATTCTTTTGAAAGTCTTAGTTTTTGAGTAGATCATTGTTAAATGTCCTATATAAGCAATGTAAACACTGATTTCTATATGTTCTAATGATATTGTCCCAAAAGCTAATGAAGTTAACAAAAATGGTGTAATCACAAAATGTATTTGTAATAAAACTTGAAACATTTCAAAAAGAAATTCATCTCTGTAGCATAACCAGTGAGAGATTATGCTATTTAAATGTGGCAGCTAAATAAAAGTGCGGCAACCATATTTATGACATCATCAAGCAGCAACCACTCCCCCCCCCATCACTGGAATTTTGTAAGACTCACTAACCAAAAATAATTTACTAACCTTTTTCAGTCAATGGGGTAAATAAATCCTGCCTGACTCTGAGACTCAGACATTTCAAATCTATTCGTAATAAATCAAAGTACCCCTCTTGTTTCGAACTGTTTCGAAGATGTAAAGGTTCATGTAAGTGTCAAAATAGAAGTGAAGGAAATATGGCCTTTGACTTTGCCTTTGACTTTGCCTTTGATATTTCAAAGCTTTGCTTCTCCCTAGATATGTATAATGAAGCTCAAAGGTAAAATTATATTTATATTATAGTTAATACTAGTCTACTATATTTTAAACTTAATAAATATTATTTTATTATTCAAGAACTAATCAAATATAGGTAGGGTTAACAAAATTTGGTGTTTAAAAGCCTAAACCAGGGGTCCCCAATTATTTTTGATGGAGGTCCATTTTAAAAACTCGACATACTTCCAGAGTCCGGCAAAACTTTAACAATGACCCAAGTTCAAGCCCTATAGGACTATACTAATCTAAAATGTGATTTTCTTTCCTCTTAGTTATTTTACTCATTTATTATTGCTGACCTGTCATGTCTACTACCCGCCCACCACGAAATAGCATAATTTCTTCTGTTTAGCAATATCTCATCAAGGTCCTTAAAAATGTCTCTGCGGTCTGGATGCAGACCATGCCATTTGGTGACCACTGACCTAAGTAATCCTCAAAAATGACATCTCTCTTTTCAGGTGTCTTCAAAACTAATACTCTCCAAACCAAAAACATACCAAAGAAAGCTACCAGTACATACCTAAGATAACAGTATCGCCGTTTAAAAGATTTGGAACCAATGTTAACAAACATTCTGTCACTGCCTACTTCAGGGCCCTTCATCAGGTAGCCTTGCTTCGTGATGCTGTCTTTTTTTGTCGATACAACCTGGGAAAAAATCATGGTGTAATTCATGTGAAATTGTCAGCCAGCAGGGATTGCATCACCAGTTTTTAATTGTTATAATATCTAGGGATGTGGGATTCTCAAATCCTTCAAGGATATTTGAGAAAATTTCGGCTACAAAGACTCAAAATTTTCCTACAATTTTATGGTGTTATTTAAAATTTAAGACACTCCCCAGACATTCATTTTTGAACAAAATAGTTGAAGCTATTTTTAAAAATTTCAAATTTTCAAAAGTCAGTCATTAGTAAACCATCCGACACCTTAGCTCAGTCGGTAGTGTGTCTGTCTACTTAGTTAAAAGTGTGTCTGTCTACTTAGTTAAAACTCCCGGGTTCAATTCCCGGCATGTCTGAAAAATGTATCATTGGTGAAATGTGGGTCTACCCTTTCACAGTGATGAATTAATGGCAGGGGACTGGTTGTTGTGCTTGCCCTAGTCTTAAGATAGATTAGAAGGTATATGAAGCTACAACAGGCCTAGCAAGCCGGTGGTGGAAAATATATGGCTTGAATAAAAAAAACTATCTCACACCACAGGCCACAGTAATGGATGTAAAAAGTCATTAGTAGGCTATCCTTATTTGATTTTTTTTTAAATTTATTGTTTAAAACATTCCTTAGATGTCCATTTTAAAGAAACTTGTTAGAGCAACTTTGTAAAATTATTAAAATAATGATTTATTCATAATTTAGCCTCAAGACATGATCATATCAATCATCTAAATATCAAGTGTAAATAAAATCTATTAACTATTTTGGTTGTAGCTCCAGGTAGAGACTTAGAATTGTAAAACCCACTTTTTTTTGTTCAATCACATCATAAAGAAATAAATCTAATGATTCCAAACTAATCCATTACACATTTAAAATAATTTAAATTATTTACACAACAAAATAGATAAATAATTGACAATTTCTATATGTAACTGTAGTTTTTCTATATAAAAGTGAAATATTGAATTGATTAAAAAGCATTTGATCAATTGTATTGCAAGCTTTAGACTCAACTATAGCGAGTTATATCTAATATATAAAATTAATTATTGAGTTGATAGTTTTTTAAAAAATCTGAAATTAATTTCATCAAAGTAACTTATTTTTATGTAAATAAATCCTTTTTTAAGTTAAAAACACAATCTGAATGAATTTCTTAATTTGTACAAATTTATTAGTTTTCTCTAAAATCTTCCCTTAAGTGGTAAATTAATGGTCTGGTGTTCGTTAGTTCTATGGCTATGTTGGAATAAGCCACTTATAAGAATCATAATAGCTCTTTAAGAAATAATCAGATTAAAAATTTGATTTTTATTTTATGAAATTTGTTCATCCTCAAATTTCAAATATCTAATATCCTTAGTGATTCAAGGAAATCAGAGATTCTAGGAAGCATAACTAACTAATAGTTGCTGAGAGCTTTAGTTTCGCGTGCCAATGCTCCAGGATTCACCCAGTGATAAGGATGATTCTTTTTTTTTCACACTGTGTCTTAACCCTTTTGCTGCGTATTTAATTTTTACTTCTTATCTTCAGAAATGCTAATTATAGGTCAAAAATTCAAAATCTTAAAATTTGCATGATGATCATGATTATGATTAAATAATGTGATTTTCAACTAGTAATGCATTTTAAATATGAAATTTGGCACCACGTTGTTTATAAATCGCATAATAATATATTTTTTATATCGATAAAATTTTATGCATCACATTATTTATGTCACATTTTACCCAAATGCAATGTTATTCTGCTATCAGAACCATTCTTTATTTTACTAGCAACCCACAATAGTGTTAAACTAATTGCTAAATGAGGATTTGACAGGCCTAATATTGGCCTAATATAGGCCTTATGTAATAAAAAGAAAACTTTTGAAAATTAGGTTACATCAACACAACTTGAACAATTTTGTGCTACATTGGTGCTTTTCTCAGTGTAGTGTAGTCTATAAAATCATATATTTGTCTTGGACATGATTTCAAAATAGGAAATAAGTCAAGAACAAAAATAAAATAGCTATTCATTAATCCCTCAACAATGTTTTCCACCACATAAATACTGCACGTGCGCTAAAAGTAATTAAATGCAGAAGTAAACAAGTTCTACTACTGTTATGATTTAGCAGCCGGTAACTGACCGTTCTCGAAATTAAAAACCAGATGTCAGAGGCGCACGTGCATGCTAGTATGAAACATTCAGTGTTCTAACACTCTTGTGGCTATTTCCGACTGTCGCAGCAAGGGTACATAAAGTTTACATGTCGTGGGGTAAAGTTGATTTCCGCAGTCAATGGCTATAATTCTGAGATCGGATATATCCGATTAACGCAGCAAAAGGGTTAATACCCACTCAGGTTAAACAGTTATTAACTAACAACACTAATGGTTTTAGGGATTAATAAAGGTTACATTTAGAGTAAGTGTACCAACATTTGTGTGGAGGGAAGTGGAAAACCATTTTGGAAACCACCCTCAGTACACCAACCAAAATTCTAACCTTGATCAGGATCATTTTTCATTCATAGTTTAAGGTTAAGTCTATGATTGACGTGTGGAATACATGAGCTACATACGAGCAATCAAATGTAAGCTATCAGATACCACAGCCATCTGTGAATCAAGAGTCTACGAATCACTCATAAGTAGCTGATGTATTTCACATGTCCATGACAGACTCAGCCTTTAACTATGAGTGAAGAATGACCCTGAGTATGGGACAAATCCTGGATAGCTCACTGGTAGAGCAAAAGCACACTAAGCCAAAGGTTCTGGGTTTGATTCCTGTGTCTAGGAGTAATTTTACAACTAATTTAAATTAATTATCATTAAGGAGCAAGATAGATAGCCATGATATTTTATACAAATAAAAGCCAATATAAGGATGATATAAATATGGATTAATAAGTGTATGTACCTCGTCAACCTGGTCTGCATCAGTGTCGACTTCATATACTTCATCTTTCAATTCATCTGGCTTTGATATTCTGAAAGAAAAAACACATTAACTACAACACTGTATAGCATAAAAATGTAGTAGGTAGGTATTTTAAGTCTGAAGTTATCATCAAAAGCAGAGTTTAAACAGACCCTGTATAAAATCTATGTACCTACTTTGATTAAAGAAAACATAAATTCATTTAAATCTCACAAAAAGAATGTTAAGTGTTTGAAAAAAAAACCTTTATAAACGTGTTCCTGATTACTTTTCAAAAATACAATAGGTTCAAATTTCTAAACTAATATAACTAGGAAGTTTTACGCACTTGGGCAGTTCAAGGTAAGACCCAGAGTAAGCACTGTATTTATAGTGAACTAAGTTCCAGTTTGAGGTGTAGCTTTTGAGGCACTCCTTAGTGAAGAGGTTGCACTCATTAGTGTCCAAGTCTGGAGGAACACTGTGAGCCGTAGTTCGGAATCTTCTTGGTAGAACAACTTGCTGGAATAGCAAACAAAGTACCGGGCAAGCCGTTTTAAAATTATTAGTAGGACAAATTATTTTAGTTGATTATACTTTAGCTTTAATGTGCACCTTTTAAGCACAGGTTTAGCTATAATTTAGTCATCAGTTACTAAACCTAAGCAAAAATAGATCCAATATTTAATGCTCAATGAATACAGAAATAACCTGAGTGCACAAGTGCCTAGAGTCAAGATGAACCTATACACAAGTAAAAGACCCAGAATGACAGTAGTTGGGCTCAAACAACGCTCCTCTAGAAATACATATGAGCTTAAATAAAAACTGATATTGCATGCAAATCAAACATTATGTCAGGATTGTGAACCTAGGGAATAGGGTTGCCAATATCCAACAAAAGAGGGCCAGTCTTAATTTATATTATTTTCAACTTTCCATCATCCATGAATACATTCAGTTTGGACATAATGTTAATCATCACTAAAAACCTTTAATATGTGTTGTTTTGACATAATTATTTAATCTTGATTTAATCAGGTTTGATGAATTTGAAGGCTTTTTTCTCTTTTGAGCAATGGCAACAGTGAGCAGTTGAGGTGATTTGATTTATGCTTGCATCAGTGTTTATGTGTTTAGTTAACATAATAAATTAGTTATAACTAAATGAAAGTATAACCTATAGCAAAAGGAACAAATATATGAAACCATATTCAACAAAAAATAAAATGGAGATCACTTTCTTGAAAATAACATCATGGAACTTTAAATATGAAATAAACCTTTAAAATCCACCAATGTCCAATTAAAGTCACTACTTCAGTTATTTGAAAAAGGTGTATGTTTGGCTGTCTTCGTAATAAAATATAACTGCTTTGTACTGGGTGACATAAGCAATGACATAAGCAACTATCCCTACATTGTATTATAGTTCTTAAAATATCATGTTATTAAAATGACTCACTGGTTTAATGTACATATAAGCACCACTGATTATTATTCTTGTCCAAAATTTTAACATGTAGATTCTGATACTCACAGATACATCATCAGCAGGATATAGTAACAGCTCTCTCTGTGGATCATTTTGAAGTAAGGTTTTATTCTTCAAAATAAAGGTTTCAAAATCAATTGGTTCGACAAGCTGAGGTCTATTCTGTGAAGCACAAGAAACAGTAAGCTGTCATTTTGAGGGCCCCTCCCACTACAATTAAATAAATATTGGAAACACGTATATATAGCCCTAGTTTACTAATTTAATACAAACATCTGGTTATTAAAGATCTAGCACAAATTTCAAAATGATAATGTTTTCAAAATCCTTGCAAAATGACCATGAACATTTTAGTACAGTAAATACATAAAACATACCTGCACAGAGGTTTCCCTAACCACTTGTGAAACAGTTTCACGAAGTTGAGCAGCCCTTCCTGGTTTCCCCAAGCCTTTTGAAAATTTCCTTTCACTCATCTTGTTGGATGTCATGTCAATTCGAATATATTGCTAAATATCAATCTGTAAAGGTAAAGCAATCTATTTGTTTATTAAGAAGTTAATTACAGTACACAATAATGAAGCTGAGCTAACCCACATTTACATTAACATGTTTGAGTTGAGCCAACATCAAAAAACCAAATAAAACTATTAAAATGTTTGGGGCTCGAGCAATCTTATAATTGAGAAACTCTAAATCAAACATTAAATAATTTCGTCAGTGTTTTACTTTATTGTAAAGAGCATTTAATTTAATGTATGCTGGACAGCTCAAAAAATATATATTGAGAAAAATCGAGTTTATTTCAAAGACTTCATAAATTAATTATTCCACACACTGTTATTTATTCGCTTAGTTAATATAAGATTAAGGCAACTTAATTAGGTACCTAACAAACGGTTAATATTTCGTAGTAAAACAATATATTGACAAATTGCTAATCAATATAATTAGATTTAGGAGTACATTTAAGAATCATTTTTGTGTTAAACTTGATAACGAGGCTGTTAAAAAAGAAGTCCGTATACTTATTGAGTGAACTGAAGAGTTTGAACAGTATATGAGACTTAAAAATGTCCTTATTGATGGGATTCCGAAAGTGGAAAAATAAAAATGTGTCAGATATAGTTCTTAAGATTGGTCAAAAAATAGGTGTAAACATAACAATTGCTATTGCTCACCGGCTCCCATAGTGGAAAGCGATAAAACACCGAATATAATAGTAAAGTTTGTTAGGCGATCAATGAAGGTAGATTTCATTAGAGAGAAGGCCAAGTTGAGGAAAACGAATTCAGTTTCTTTTGTGGATGCACCGGCTCATAACATCTACCTGAATGAGCATATAACAGCAAGTAACGGGAAGAAGTTTGCAGAAGCAAAAAACCAAAGGGATGATGGTAAATTTGATTTTGTTTGGGTCAAGAATGGTAATATTTACATACGAGAAGAGGAGGGGAAACCAGCTGTTCTGTACAACGAAGGAAAAACGTGGGAAGAAAATAGAAACGAGAACGCAAACAGTTTTGTTGTGGTTTAAAAAAATACGTTAGTGGCTGTTTTTAAATTTAGTGTATCTTTGCAAATGTTTTTATAAAGTGTTTATTATTCTCGGTTTAAAAGAATTTTTTTCTTTTTTTTACTACAATTTTCATGTGCTCTACTTGTGGTTTTGTCTCATCCGGCCCTGGGTATGTACCTTTGTGTTTTACTGTTGTTTTCTTTGCTTTAGTCTAAGATACCGTCTTATTGGTAAATATAGCTGTATATTTCTTTATGTTTCTTTTAAACATATGTATAAGTTCTTTCTGTTTTTTAGTAACAGGGTAATAATAGTAGGTCTAGTTGGTGTGATTAGCAACATGTATTTCTATACACAAATTAGTATTTGCCCTTTTATTGGTTTAAATTATCACAAACAATGATAAAAAACGAGATAATGTTGGATAATTTGACTCAATAATGTTAATTGTTTTCCTAAACCCAAACTAAATATATTTTACTTAAACATCAGAAGTCTTACAAATAAGATGGATGAACTACAGGTTATAATAAGTACTCTGCCTTTACAACCGGATTTAATTATACTTAAAGAAACGTGGCTTAATTGTATGAAAGTAACTTTTATAATATTAATGGATCTACAGGAACCTTTGCCTGTAGGAATGACAGGCAGGGTGGGAGTGTGTGTATAATTATATACTGCAAATAACCTGAAATTCAATGTTATGGAAATGGATGAGAGTGGGTTTTATTTTCTAAGAATTGAAATAGACTCATTAAGCCCACCCCTACGGATCAGTGTTATATATAGGCCTTCAAATATTCCTCTTAATAACTTCCTAGCATATTTTGAAAACATTCTAAACAAATTGGCAGGGGAAAAATGCATAATTATAGGGGATACATACATTAATACAATGAATGATACAATATTTCATAATCTGATAAACATCTATGGCTTTGACATTTGCAATGAGCTAGCAACTAGAATAACTAGCAACAATGAAAGTACATTAGACCAAATTATTTCAAATATAGATGGCCAGGCTCTGTGGGTTTCAAACATTAACAATAGTTTAAGTGATCACAACATTCTAATAGTGGAATTGGAATAAAATTATATCACGGTGGAGAGTAAAAACGACACTGAAAATCAATGTGTAATTGATTACAATATCTTAGAACTTAAGCTTAGTGAATCTTTGGGACAAATTTACACCAGCACAAATACAATTTTTTTTGAGGAACTCATGACGATAGTGCAAAATGCTTTGTTGTTTTCTGAAAGAAGGGGAGGTCAAATAATTACAAGTTGTGCTCGTTATTCTCCTAGGTGTGTTTGGGCGAACAGTGGACTGTTGGAAATGATTGAATTATGTGACTAAACATATAAACTAGTTAAATTTAACCCAGAAAATACTAACTACAAGAGTGATTATATTTTAGCTAGGAATAATGTAACAGCATCTAAGAGAAGGTTGATCAAAAATTATTTTTCAAAAAAGTTTATAAGTAGTAGTAGTAATAATCCTAAACAATTGTGGCAGGGGATAAATAAGTTCCTTAATAAAAACTGTAAAGTTAATAATAAGATAGCAAGATTGAAATTTATGAACAAGGCATATAATACAACTTCTGAAATGGCAGATATACTAATTTTTTTGGGTATAAATGTAGGACATAATCTTGCAATGAATATTCCTGTATATCCTTATGATAAGTGGACATATTACACTACCACTATAGACTGCTCATATTCAATTTTATTAACAGATGTAATGGAAGTAAAAAATATGATAAGAGATCTTAGTAACTCAAAAAGTTTGCCTTTTGATAAATGTTCTAATTAAGTACCAAAACACTGCTCAAATTTTTTTGCAGAGTACATCTCTGTTATATTTAATAAATCTATAACAGAAGGTAAATTTCCAGAACAGCTGAAAATATCAAAAATCATTCCCGTGTATAAGGGTGGCACTTTGGAATGTGATCCATCTAACTACAGGCCTATCTCATTCCTTCCCTATTAAAAATATTAGAAAAAATAATGGAAATTAGATTACTTAAGTTTTTAGACAAAATACATTTTTTCAAACACCCCCAACATGGATTTAGGGGGAAATCTGATACATCAACTGCGGCTTTTGAATTGATTGATAAAATACAGAATACATTGAATGACAATACTAAGCTTTCAGGAGCTTTATTGATTGATTTAATAAAGGCATTCGACACTGTCAACCATAAAATTCTATCATACAAGCTGTCTAAAATAGGAATAAGAGTAGCTCTTGAGTGGTTTAAGAACTTTATTACTAACAGAAAACAATCACGAAAGTACTGTACATGGTGTCACGTGTGGGGTCCCTCAAGGTTCGGTAATTGGGCCTGTACTTTTTTTTATTTATGTTAATAACATTTTCCAGGTAAATTTCAAGGCCATTTACAACTATATGCAGATGACACAAGTTTATTTTACATTTGAATTATTTTTTTTAACTATAGCAGAGAATATTCAAACAAACCTGAAATTGTTATACCATTGGTTAAGAGTTAATAAACTGTCGCTGAATCTTGATAAATCTAACTACGTCATTTTTACTAGACCAGGAAACAAAGATAGAAAAAATATAGATAATTACCAGATAAGCTTTGGGAATAACCTACTGAAACAAGTAAGGAAAGCAAAATATCTTGGTCTGACCATTGATAGCTCACTANTTATATTTTAGCTAGAAATAATTTAACAGCACTAAAGAGAAAGTTGATGAAAAATTATTTTTCAAAAAAGTTTATAAGTAATAGTAATAATCCTAAAAAATTGTGGCAGGAGATAAATAAGTCCCTAAATAAAAACTGTAAAGTTAATAATAAAATACCACGTTTGAAATTTATGAACAAGGACTATAATACAACTTCAGAAATGGCAGATATGCTAAATATTTTTTTTATAAATGTAGGACATAATCTCGCAATGAATATTCCAGTATATCCTGATGATAAGTGGACATATTACACTACCACTATATATTGCTCATTTTCAATTTTTTTTAACAGATGTAAAAATAAAAAAAAAAATGATACCAGATCTCAGTAACTCAAAAAGTTTGCCTTTTGATAAATGTTATAATAAAGTACTAAAACACTGTTCAATTTTTTTTTGCAGAGTATATCTCTGTTCGAGTTAATAAATCTATAACAAGGTCAATTTCCGGAACAACTGAAAATATCAAAAATGATTCCCGTGTATAAGGGTGGCACTATAAAATGTGATCCATCAAATTACAGGCATATCTCACTTAGGCTATTTATTCCATATCAAAAATATTAGAAAAAATAATGAAATGTAAAAGCATAATTATTTTAAGGCTTATTCTGGCAAGAGGTCAACCCACGCTTGTACATTCCTTGGAAGTCAAGAGTGTTGGGTTACCATCCTGCTGAGAACAGCAAATAGCTCATCCTGTTGACGAGCGAGCACGGTGCGACCGATGTACCTTCTTGGCTTGGGAAACTCGGGATCAGACGTTTAGTGTGTGGGAATAACACATGGTTGTTGAATGTTGGAAGCCATGCTGAGTACATGTGTGGCGGTATCTAACACGACTGCAAAGTGATGATATAAAATGTGATCTGGTGGCTCACCCCGCCGGAGGGTCGATAACGGGTGTACGGAAGGGTTGCGAGACCGTTATCGTGCCTGCTCCCTCGTTACGGGAGTTCTACCCGGATCCATGTAGTAGTTTAGCATCTTATTAGCTTAATAAATATATCTTCTTGCACTAACTTGCGAGTCTGACTCCCCACGAACCATCCACTCCAACCCCTACCGCTCGGGGTCCATCCTAACCATTTAAGTCCCTATGGTGCCACGGTAGTGTTGTAGTAGGGTTGGCTACCGGGTACCCAGATAAAACTAGTAACCTTACGCAGTTTTGTCAGAAGTACGGAAGGGAAGTTACAAAGTTAGATTACTTAAGTTTTTAGACAAAATAAAATTTTTCAAATACCCCCAATATGGATTTAGGGAGAAATCTGATACAATAACTGCGGCTTTTGAATTAATTGATAAAATACAGAATACATTGGATGATAATACTACGCTTTCTGGAGCTTTATTTATTGATTTAAAAAAGGCATTTGA
The DNA here is from genome assembly GCA_902151455.1 of Timema bartmani. NCBI lineage: Eukaryota > Metazoa > Arthropoda > Insecta > Phasmatodea > Timematidae > Timema > Timema bartmani. The sequence continues at coordinate 58,052 of CABFWB010003070.1, forward strand.
CACTGTTAACCATGAAATTCTAATATACAAGCTGTCTAAAGTAGGAATAAGAGGAGTATCTCTTGAGTGGTTTAAGAGCTATATTACTAACAGAAATCAATACACTTACATAAACAGTCACGAAAGTACTGTACGTGGTGTCACGTGTGGGGTCCCTCAAGGTTCGGTAATTGGGCCTGTACTTTTTCTTATTTATGTTAACGACATTTTACAAGTAAATTTTTAAGGCCAGTTACAACTATATGCGGATGACACAAGTTTATTTTACATTGGACAGAATATTAAAACTATAGCAGAGAATATTCAAACAGACCTGAAATCGTTATACCATTGGTTAAGAGTCAATAAACTGTCGCTGAATCTTGAAAAGTCTAACTACGTCATTTTTACTAGACCGGGAAACAAAGATAGAAAGAATATAGATAATTACCAGATAAGCTTTGGGAATAACGTATTGAAAAGAGTAAAGAAAGCAAAATATCTCGGTCTGACCATTAACAGCTCACTATCTTGGAGCCCACATATAAACCATGTCACAAAAAAGATTAGGGGTCCAGTTGGGGTGCTAAAAAAACTTTCCTACAAATTCACTCCGAACGTGTTAAAGCTCATCTACTTTGCTCTGGTTAACTCGCACTTGTCCTACCTAAATGTAATCTGGGGTAATACTTTTAAAAGTCATTTAATACCACTAATAAGACTACAAAACACAGCACTAAAAAATATTTTTTGGCTGCCCAGCGGTGAGGACGGTGACATTAAGCTTAAAAGGTTGGGTATTTTGAAATTAACAGAAGCTATTTTTTATACGGTTGTAATGGCATATAAACTTGAAAACAACCTAACTATTAGTAACCTAAAAATTGGGGAACACAAAAAGGGGAACTACTTTACAAGAAGTCTGAATAATTATTTCCAGAACAGAGTCAACACCACTACTTTTGGACTCTACTCAATAAAGACTAACATTTTTCATTATAATACTGCAAGAAATAAAGATGAAGAAACTTAATCTTTTTAAAAATGAAGTTAAGAGGTACATTCTGGAAAATATTTTTTACCAGGTGATATGTGGGTGAAAAGATATCTGAAATTTTGTAGCAATTGATGCGATAGTTAGCAGAATCTGTATGTATACTGTACTTATTGTTGTTTTGTTTTTTGTAAAGTTTTTTTAAATGCTATTATGTTTTTTTGTAATTTTACTGTCATTGGGGTGATTGCATCTAAAATAATGTGGCCGGGTGAGGACAAATAATTTATACCCTGTAATAAATCTCACTTTCCTAAATGTATGTAACAAGTTAGTGAATGAACCACGCCTACATTAGGATGTTTATATTTATAGAGCCGATTTTGGCTCTTTTTATAAACAAATTCTGAATAAATAACTAAGTTTCAGTACATAAGCAACTATATCGTATAGTGCAGGGGTGGTCGTAATGTGGGTCGCGCCCGCTTGTCATGCGGCTCTTTAACATTGCAAATTAAAAATTATTTTTAAAAAGTTGAAAAATTCTTAGTCCCAATTTTGTCATTATTAACAGTACAAAACATAATCCATCAAACTAAGTAGGGTAGTTAAAAAATACCCAAAACATTTATTATTTTTATTTTTATTATTTTGTTTGAACGTATTTTTTTTTTATCATTTATTGTATTTTGCTCCTTTGAATATGACATCAAACTTGGCATTGAGAGAAAAGAAAAATAAGAGGCTAAATAAATTAATAACTTTAGTATAGCTATTTTTATTTGACACACGCTTGATTATAAAATAAATAAACACATTTTATTTTGACAAATTAAAATAATAGGAATGTTAATCATTGTTTTCAAATTAGAATACAAGTAGGCTAATTACAAATAATATTTTATTCGTTAAATTTACTCGTCAGGACCTTTCTAGCATCCCTCTTAGCAGTAACTGCTTAAAGTTATAGTACAGGTAAAATAGACCAAAAATGGGCAGATGAAAAACCAATTAGTCCATTCATGAAAATGGGGTTATAACTTCCTTTTGACAGTAGAATTCAAGATCTGAAGAGTCCCCAAAATGTAAAGGGGTGGAACACAGTTTTTGAGGGGTAAAGGGGGGGGGAGTCGAGGGTCAGGTCTTTTTCTATGTACTTTTTTTTGTGCTGAATCGAATAATACAACTTTCAGATAGATTGGAACACTCATTTCTAAGATATAATGGATGTTGTGGATGAAAAAACTCAACTCACTTTTCAATAATTCGGGGATGAGGAAGAATATAAAATCCCATTTGTATAAGGAATTCACCTATGTTGATGAAGATTTATTGAAGAAAACAGATTGCTTCATCATCGATGGTGGTTATTTATTGCAAGCAGTTAAATGGAAAAAAAACAACAGTCGTACTTATGCTGACGTGTGCAATTCATATGTACAGTATTTGACAGATCAATATAAATACCGGAACATGGTAGTGGTGTTTGATGGATACGATGATCCTAACAACATCAAAACAAGTGAACACCGACCCAGGTACAAACACTTCGCCCCACAGTTTCGCATAGATGAAACTACTCCAATTTATGGCAGGCAAGAGTGGTTCCTAACCAATTCACAGAACAAAAACACAGTTAATCAAGATGATAACACTTGTTCTTCAAAGCAACGATATCAAGGTGAAACAGGCTGTTAGTGATGCAGATGTTCTCATTCTTCGAACAGCCATAGAGAAATCTGCCCACTTCCTGCCTACTATCGTCACTCAAGACGTCGATGTCGTGATCATTATGCTTGCACCTGCCTCAACAGAAAGACCTATATTGCTATTGATGCCAAAAATAGGACGTGTCAAAAAAAAAATTCATTAAATAAACCTACAGCAGAAACACCTCAATGTGAAAGATTACATTTTTCTTGCCCATGCATTCAGTGGATGCGATACTACCAGCGCAATCCACGGTAAAGGGAAAAAACAGCTTTTTAGGTTGCTAGAAACTGATAGTGCAGTAATGGACTGCATCAGAACATTCTACAAATCGAATGCCACCCGGGATGAAGTCAGAAGTGCAGGAGAGTGTCTGTTTCTCTTCTTGTATGGAGCAAAGGATGGTAACCTTGACCTTGACCAACTTCGCTACAGTTTCTTCCAGAAGTCACTGCAGAAGAAGACAGCCAGAGTGAAATCCTTAACTCCCACTTCAGCAAGTGAAGATCAGCACTCATACATAGTGTACCGTACTACTAAATACAACAATGACTCAGCAACAACCTACGTCCAGAAGATTGGGTTTGGATTCGTCGATACAGTGAATTACAGCCTGTAAAAACCACTTTGAAACCTGCCCCTGATGCAATCCTCAAGCTGATTTCCTGCACAAGTAAAGGAAACTGCTCAACCCAACAGTGCGATTGCGTCAAAAATGCTGTGCGGTGTTCTGCTCTCTGCAAAAACTGCGAAGGAGTGACCTGCAGCAACACTGACATTTATGACCCGGACAGTGATTATCTTGGATAGGTTCGCCTCCAAGACGAAATTAACTCAGAAATCAACTCTGATGTTGATAATATATGTGAGCAAGATGAGGATGAAAATTGATAATGAATATGTAAATAGATCGTTTTTGTGTGGTAAAAATTATTTTTATTCTTTAAAATGTATGATTATTGAGTTTTTTCACTCACAAAACCCATTATATCTTAAAAATGAGTGTTCCAATCTATCTGAAAATTGTTCTACTCGATTCAGCACAAAAGAATACACAGGAAATGACCCCTCACTCGACTCTTTTTTTTTCGTAAAGCTAATTTTTTTTTTAATTTCCCCCCTTCTCCCCTCAAAAGCTGCGTCACACACTTTTAAATTTTGGGGACTCTTAAGTTCTTGAATTATACTGCCAAGAATAAGTTAAGACCGAAGTTTCATGAAGGGACGAATTTTGTTACCTATTTTTCCTATTTTATCTGTACTATTATGCTGATGATCAGTTAAAGCCATTCTCACTTGTTCATTTAAGTGTCCGTCTGTCAAAACCAGTGATCTCCATACTATACTGGATGTACATAAACACACCCTTGCAACGGACCAAATCGTGACGCTAAAGTTTGTCATCTGCTTTCTAACTAGGGGACAGATTTAACTGTTTATTTAAATGTTCTTGTGTAAAAAGTGTTCCTAGTTCTTAAAAGTATTATTGTATGAAAAGAGGGAAGTATTATACCCCACTTGGCTGAAGACACATTTACATTAAAGGATATACAATTCAGTTTTAAAGGTAATATCGTACAAATAAGAATAAAATACTTAATATGTTAAAATATGTAGCTATCACCCATGTTGTTTACTTTATGCCAAGACTACAATATATTTAAAATTAATTATTAGCTTATATATTGGTTTGAGAAATAATATTATATTTAAAGTTTGATAACTATAATGAAAAACAAATATATTTGTATATTTGCTTACATTCAAACCAACATTTGGGTTAAAGGGATTGGAGTTATTACTATATTACAATATATTTAAAGTTGGCTCTCAGCTTGTAGATTGATTTCATAAACCATATTATAATTAATGATCGATAACTGTAATGAAACAAGGTCGCTAAAAACAGGGTGTTCAGCCAAACCATATTTTAAAATTCCCTGACTTTTCCAGGATTTCCAGAACCAATTTATAACTTTTCCAGTCCCTATATTATAAACACTATTTTATTAAGCTCGCAACTCGATGCAATAATATTTTTAAACGCATCCACACTCTGAAATTGGGACTCTCTATGAAGGGTTACAGCCTAAAGTGATGGGCTCTTAGGTAGAGCGATCCGAGTTAGATTTCAGTGAGATCATATTGAAACATTAAAATATTGCTTTGCACAAAGAAAGTTTAAAATCTAAATACGCGAAGTAGAAGGATGGAAAGATAGATGACACACAAAAATCCCATGTTGACTTTGAGAATTAAAATTAGTATATTCAACTGTGTTAAAAGATATTGTGGTGTGTATTAAATCGTCGAAAAATGTAATGTTGAGTAGTGTAAATAAAATGTTAGTATTTTTTTTAGTGATTATGTGAAAATTCCAGAAATTTAATTAAATTCCCTGACTTTTCCCTGTTTTCCAGGTTTTCCAGGTCGCTGGACACCCTGAAAAACCTGATTATTTTAGTTCACATGACAAATTTTGTGTAGAAGTCTTACGTTAAAACGATCATTTAGGTTATAGGTTTGTAGGAAGTGTTACTATGTTAGCCTACATCGATTTATTTAAAGAAACAAGTCACAAGAGTTGAACTTAGCTATGCTCTTCAAACCTTTTATTAACACATTCAGTTCATTGAACTAATCATAAATTGATAAATCTCATTTATTCATAAAAATTAGCGAACGATTTGTCGAAATCCCACATGGCCTTGTGTGTGTGTGTGTGTGTGTGTGTGTGTGTGTGTGTGTGTAAAGAGAGAAAGAGATATCCGAAAGTTTTTTTTCTTTTTACACAATGGTGTGCAGACGACAGCTCAAAAATTTTAGCCGCAGGTGTCCATCCAGTTATATTATATAACTCAATGGTCAACATCGATCTATATCTGGAATTAGTAAATTTAAGTGTAGTACCTATATAATATTTCACAAAAATAGGTTGTACCAAAAATGGAGATCAGTCTCTTAGCATATTCCTTTACGTTGAAATATTTTTGTTCTGGGGCATGATTACAAATCTCGGTAATCAAACAACTACTTTGTTTTACTTGTTTAAATCCTCTGTCCTCTTGAAGTTCCAGTATCTCCGAGCTTACAGCTACTGAGTCCACCACAATTGGCTTTGAAATGGGAGAGCGGGAAAAGGATTATCCAATTAAGCAAATGATGGCTTAAGTGCTCAAAAATCGCAGAATTGATAATTGAATTCTTCTACAAGACTATTTAATTTCAGAATGTAAGCTTCCATTACCAGTTATACTACAGGAAATGTTGTCAGCATTTTTTTCAGGCAAGCTAAGTGATTTAAAGTTTTAGATTACAAGTCTCTCTGGGAAAGTTTCAATTTGCTGTGAAAGTTGAAAAAAGTTAGTGCTAAATCTAATATTAGTTTTCCTTTTTAAGTGATACATTAAATACCTGTGAATGCTGAAAAACGTTTTTTTTTTTTTAATTCTATGTCTAACAACCACTGAGTTTCCTCTGAGGCATTGTACTCGCGTCAACTTATGAGTTCCGTTGTTTTCCCATTCCCACCGTCTCGCCAGGTTATCACATCACCAGCGGTCGAGTATGATATCCTGGTAGCATGGACTTGGTTCTTCCGTTCCCGCAGGGTTGTCGCACCTACACCTAACATGTCTGCGATTCTGGTATCACGAACTATTGAATCCTGCCTTACAGACCTCGTGGAGGAGCTCACTGGCAGTCTCTCTTGGACTGAGTTTGTGGGAGGGTTCTGGGGTGGGAGATCGAAGCAAACCTCTTGTATACCACTGGACTGGTCATACGCCACATGGACGTGATTTGTTCCGAGACCTATTGTTGGGTGCTCAGATTGAGTTGCTGTGCAGCCTCCCTTGGAACTAGTTGGCAGCCCAGTCTACCCTTCTCAGGGCCAATAAATCCACCACGGCCAAATACTGTGGGGCCCCTTCAACTCCCGAAGGCGAGCGTGCTGCAGACGGCTGCCCACCCCAGCCTGCTGCCCGCCTCAGGGCTGCACGGCAATACGGCCCTTGCTAGGGCCAACAAGGCTGGAGTTACCTCCCAAAATACTGGGTAGATGGGCGCAAGTTTAAGCCAACAAGAGAATTCGGCCCTTCTCAGGGATGATAAATTTATTAAATGCGAAGCCAGCGGGGCTCCTCCAAACACTGGAGGTGAGCATGCTGCTAATGGTGGAAAGAATTACTAAGGTGAGGCAAAGACTGGGAGTCCTAGGCCCACAGCTCAACAAGCGTAGCGCCCTGTCTGTCTCCGAAGAATTGTCTGACAGTTTACAAGCAGCTACTCAAGCCAATTCTCGATTATGCGTGTCCCGATTGGGGCCACCTAGCGGACATTTAAATTAGGAGGATGAAAACATTCCTGAGCAAGTATCTTAGGATCATTGTGGACGCACCCTGGTTCTTTATCGAACAACTGCTGCACTAATTTCGTTTATTTAGATAAACTCAATGTTGGGATGAGGGACCGTCCCAATGTAGTAATTAGAGTTCCCCCTATCCAAATCTCAACAAGGTTAAATAGTTTATGAATGACCATTAATAATCTAAATCCAATCATTTCATATTTTGACAGCTGTGTGACTGTGTTTGAAGTACAGCAAATCAATTACTAGGTCCCAACTAATGTATATACAATAATACAGTATACACATGTAGTTACAAATGATTCATCAGGTTTTAAAAAACAGTATTTAACAAAGTATTACACATAAAAATAGAATGATACATAATAAGAAATGGAAAATGTGTAAGTTTTAGTTATACCATTACACAATATGTTCAATGTGTTATCCGTTTTTTCACACGACACACGTCTATGCAGTAGTCTAGTTCATCCTCCACACGTTGTAGCGTTTATTGTCCCCGTTGATGGTCAACAAAATAGCGGTAATAAGATGCCGGAGCTCAATCAATGTTGCTGGAAATTGTCACGAAAACAATGTCTTTAACATGTCTCCAAAGGAAAAAAATCACAAACTTGAAAGTCATGAGAACTGGGAGACCATCTGAACACCACCAAGTCATCCTCAGCACATCACTCAATCCAGTGGCGTGGGAGTTCCTCGTTCAGATAGTGACAAACTGAATTGTGCCAATAAAGTGGAGCACCAGCCTGTTGGAATATTAAGTTGTCGGAATCAGTTGCGAAAACAACCACAACTGCAACATATCGAGGTATGGCATATCCGTCACAATATTCTCAATAATAAAAAAAAGGGCCCATATACCATTGTTTTTGAGATTGTACAGAAGACGACAAGTTTTGGGAATCCCGTTCTTTTTCCACAACTGCATTAGGATTTCCTGTACCCCATAAATGGCCATTGTGACAATTCACCTTTCCATCTAAATAAAATGTCGCCTTGTCATTGAAAATTAGACGGGTAGCAATATCGTCGTTCTTCAATGCTTCCTGGATGAGATTACAAAATTCTTATCGTTTAACATGGTTGTCCGGCCGTAAACGTTGCAACAGATGCAGACTGAATGTTTTCTGTCGTAATCAACGTCACAAAATCTTCCAAACAGTTGGCAGTGGAATACAAGGTTCACGACTTGCACGCTTTGTTGACTTTCGTGGGCAACACGTGAAACTCTCTCTAACTCCTCCATTGTCTAGTTAGACACGCTTGGTCATCCCGCACTTTTATATTTACACAAGCAACTAGTGTCCTTGAAGTGCCCAAACCATAGTAGGATGCTTTGGTGGCCTGGCGGTTCTGTTTGGTACTGTCTTCGGAACGCACGCTGCACAGTAACAACGAATACACACTTCTCATATTCTAAAACACAAAACACTTGCTACTGTATAGTCTTCATTTTGCAAACTGAACTCGCGCTGCCACAAAGTTTATCACAAGGAAGTATACAAGAATAGATTTTAAAATTTGAGTTGTGCTATTTCGTTACGTGACTAACAAAAAGGAGTGCAATTAATAGTTTTGGAGTTACTGTGGATTACATGTTCAGTGTAAAACAAGATCATTGCTGATATTTGGTCACGTGACAGCTCTAATCTAATCACAAGAAGTCCGCGTGGCTAGGATAGCCCGCACCGCTTGAATAGAGATAATTTCAACTTTTACAACGCTTCTAAAGAAAACCCGTCAAGAAGATACGATCAGCTTATGCGCAAGCTTCCAAAAATGCATTATTTATAAACACAGCACATTCTCACGCTGGCGTATCTCAAAAGTGATGATTTAAAAGAAACACTGATCAATTTATTATATTTAGCGTATATACATTTTTACATTTTGTTCTTCTTCTATAGCTGCAAGCTCATCGGGGTTTCGTCGACCACGTGTTTTGTAAACAGAGGAGAAAGAGATAACCAAGGCAAACCAGTCGTGAAGGATGTAGTTAGTAGAGGGTCCATCATAGGTCTGGTAGGGCCAAACCTGAGGCATGAGGGGCGTGGAGACATGTTGTACATGAGCCATAATCCGAGAGATGACCTGGTAACAAAATTTATTAGGGATTACTTTGGAAATGATACAGAAGAAGGGAGGGAAGACATTTCCAGCCAGGTATGGTGCCGGGATCTATGAGTATATATAGAGAAAAAGGATAAGGATTATTCTGGAGATGTTGTTCTTCGAGGCGTACAGGATCTTGGAGGAGGTCTCACAAAATGTACATGTGCAAATTGTGGAATTTGGTCTGGGAGTTTGGAGTGACTCGAGACACCAGAACGAGTTATTTCATAAAGAAATAAGGGAATGCCTACTTGATGCCTATGGGAAGTATGGTGCAGGTGCGGATGCTGTTGCGGTGCTAAAGCTGCTGTGGATGGATGGGGTTATGGAGCACTTTGAGGATCGGCAGGAGACAGGAGATTCTAGCGGATACGGGTATACGGGTAATATCGACTCGGCGAGCTCCCTATGAGATCTTCGGGGAGGGGGAATATTA
>CABFWB010003070.1:70669-88596 GCA_902151455.1 Timema bartmani
AAGCAAGAAGGAACTACCAGAGAGAGATCCAGGGAAGATTAGTAGGCGAAGTACTGAGGGACCCAATCTATTGGAAATTTTTAGACCAGATTGCACTGGAAGCGTCAGATAGAGCAATGACTGCCTGAATAGAGAGACTTAAAGAGGCACAGGGACGAATAAGACGGGGCGTTGTCAATGACAATGACGAAGATGATAGTGACACGGAGGGCGAGACTGACACGGACACTAGTGCGGTCTCAGCGGGGAGTGAGTAGAGAAAAAAGGATTGTTAAAGGGGAATAAGCTGAAACAATCCTTGCCGGGATAAAAAAAAATGTAGGTGCCGGGAGGAGCAAGCACGAGCCCTGGGAACTGAATTCCAGTACGACCGAGTGTCTGGAGGAACAAAGGACAGTTTTCCAGTCGTATGAACAAAAGTTAGTGGAGTAAATATAAACTCTGAGGGGTTCCCTGCACCGTATGACCCACCACCTTGGAAACAAGAGAGGTTGATTGTGGTTGATGGGTCCTCAGACTCAAGATGGAGAAAGGCGGCTGCCCTGCAGCCCTCTGGTACCATCGGGGTGATGGAGTTCCCCGCAGAAATGGGAATAGAATAGTTGAGTGAGTCTAGTTTATCTTAGTTAGTAGTTAAAATAGATAATTAGAGACGGGGTAACTAGGTAGGGGGTAGATTAGGAAATTCAACTGCCAAGGGTGGAAGGGAGGGGGAAAACCGAAGTGTGGTGGGTAGAAAGTAGGCGGGGCACCAACTCCGATAGGGCGCCTCCCCAGGTGGTGGATATGGGAATGCCCACCTCCGCTGGGCGCTTGGCGGAATCGGGAGTGGAATCCCGGGCATTGTGAAGGGCCAAGCGGGGGAGGGTACCGGGGGCGGACCAAATGGAGCTAGGGGTTGTTGAATTTCATTTAAGTTAAGAGCCAAAATCTGTTTTTTAATGTTAAAAAGAAAATTCATATTGAAATGGAAAAGAAAAGTCAAAGTTATGTGGAAAAACGGCCCGGATTTAAAGTTTGTAAGATACTAGGCCTGTAAACATTGAATAAAATATAGCTGCAAGCAATGATATCTTCCTTTTTCTGTCTATAAAATTGACGACTGCTCAAGAAAATAAACAAGGGCTATCAACACACAATATTGGAGGTAAACACCTGATTGTAATATTTACGTTTTTGTGTTTGACGTTTCAATACATCATGGGTAAACAGAGATTCCCAACTTTCCACGAGTAACAGCAGCATCACTAAGAGGTGCGGACTCACTCTAGTGGTTTAAAATTTCAGCGTACGTGTGAACTTAGATTTATAGGATTTTAAAACCTGATTAATCATTTGTAATAATCCTGTACATCCTAACTGTAGACAGAAGCTAGTCGTGGCTAAAAAATAATTCCGTTTTTTTCAACTTCAAACTTCTGGTGGGACTAGAAATCTATTAAGCTTGGGAAAGATTTTTTCAAGAATTTAGCATTGTAGTAGATAATTACTGAACTATACACTTCATTTCAGTCAAGTTTTTTGGATGCCAAACTTCTGTATAGGCAACCTATTTTTACAAGCTAAACATTTATACTAGAATCGTAAAAAAAATGCTAATTTATTTTTTAAGAACAAATCAATCATTATCACATAGCAATACACCTAGGGACTTTCTGTTTGTGAATTATGTAGATTTGAACTATTTTCGCTGTTTTTATCTACAAAATTGTGATGTGTGTTTGAATACGTATACACATGTGGGCCATACTAATGTTTAAAAAAAATATATTATTGCTATCATGATAGGTAGTTAGAACCTGTTTCTATTTTATTTTGTATGACCGGATGAAGACACCTAATAAATTTCTGTAAACTTTTTTCACTATCCTAAATGTTTATAATTAATTAGTTTCAATCCACGCCAATACTAGGACGAGTACGAGCCACTTGGATCTTATTTTATAAACCAAATAAAGAATCAATCAATCAATAAAACTCTAATAAACTTCAAGCTAGAAAAACAAAAGGTTAGCCCAGACCTAAAACAAAGGGTGCATTTACTTTTATAGTAAGGGCTATCTTGTGAATCTTTGATTTTAACTCTTCATTAGTGCGAACGATTTTCAAGCTCATCGGTACTAGCGCTTAACTACGATCGTATCTATCAGAAGATCGAGTCGCCAGCATAATTTTTACATAGTTGTTATAAAATGAATATCTGGATACATTTTAATTCTTAATTTTGGTTAGCCTGTCTAGCATTTATTAGCTTTTTATTTACGTTTCTAATTTGAAGATGGAAGACGAGCTAGAAGATCGTGTCCTGTATCAAACTTACATTTCACACATGAAAACTGCTATCTAAATTTGCTGTGGGTGTACCACTTAATTATGCTCCAATTAGTTACTTATGGAAACTTCTACGTGTTTACGTTTTGAAGCCAGAAATTATAATTTTCAGTGCTGTTTTATTCATAATTATTCTCTATTTACAAGTAGTTGATGTATGGAGTCGTAATTTACTGGGAAGACTTCAAGTTACTATTGGACGTTCAACCTCTAAAGTGCAACGTTTACAGTATTTTGTGAATGGTTCTGTAACAAGTGGAGACAAATTAAGTTGGGAACTGAAAGAAGGCAATATCGCTGCATATGCTGTCCAAGGACGGCGGCCACGTATGGAAGATCGGTTTGTCGTCACTGAAGATATAAATAAAACTGGCGTGTCGTTATTCGCTGTATTTGATGGCCATGGAGGAGAGGTAAGTTCCATTTACCGTTTCAGTTTAAAAAGCAAATACCCTCCCTCCCCCAACACACTGGGGATATTACACTTTTGTCCCTTCTACAGACTCCATATCTGTAAAGTGCATAGTAGTCTGTAAGGGATTGATTCCACACTAACAGATTGCTCTGTTTACAGAATCCTGATCCTTATTAATCCTTATTCCTTACCACCCTAGAAATTGAATCAACTTCGACTTTCTAAGAATTAGGCGTTATAGAGTGCTAAGGACTACCAATCAGAGCAAAGTAAATATGTTTGTGCACATCGAAATTAAAGTACTAATGGCAACGAAAGGATCCGTTGCTATGGAAACAAATACAAATGAAATAAATATTTAACGCATGAAGCTGTTTCAGAAAATGTATAAACCCCAGGAAGCGTGGCACCTTGAAAACAGTTTTCTGAGAAATAAGTCCAGAAATTGACTGGTAGGCCTACCTATTACAGTCAATAAAAGAGACAATGGATTGATTAGGAAAGAAAAGAATTACAAAAATTAACTCACCTAAGTCACAGACATACTTGTAGGTTGTGTGTCTCAATAAAATTGTCCTAACTTATACAAAAGATCTAGTTTATTCTATAGTGATAATTGTAGAGGCAAACTGATTAAATATTCAATTTACACCTTATTACATGATCTAGGCCTGCAAATTTTTAAAAACATTTAGATACCTTTTGGATAGATTTAAATATGATTATTTCAAAGCCAATTTTCAGATTAAAAGCAAAGGTTTGCTTGATGTGTTGAAAAACAAAAACAAATATAGGTTATTGGATTATTTATATGGTTAATACGATATAACTCCACCCACTAATGATGAGAGTTGGAAAATATGCATGCAAAGAATTACAAAAGATAATATTTACAGCTCTGTAGGCCCTATAGTAATGATTAGGTTTTCCTAGTGCCTTTGGACTTATATTGGCAAACCATTCTTAGAATATGGTTATGTAGGCTAAGACTTAAAATAAATCGTTTTAATCCACACAAAATGTTTTTGCCTGAAACACTATGATTGTCTGTAATTTATTTAGTGAGTTTTAAAATGTCAACACAAACAACCCAAATCTTTAACAGACAGTATAAACCAACACAAAACTTAAGAATATAATATTATACAGCTGATCACAAAGATGAGAACAACTAGGCCCTAATCACAAAATATGCAAGAGTGAAATGAACCAAATAGTTGATCACAACCATATTTTGAACTTTCCTGCATTTTATCAACTGTGCACGTGTAGCGACCCTGTTTAAGTGTGTAGTAATGTATACTATGGCCGTGTCTGAATAGTCTATCCCCTACACACTTGTGCACTTTACTGCACACTTTAATATAACACGTTTCTAGTGCTCCTGAGTACATAGGGTGCATGATAGTTTTCAGACAGCAAAGTATAGCTAGAGCTATCTGGTGGTTAATTCTGAAACATGCGTTTCCATGGTAACGATATTGAATTTTGATAGTGTTTTGTCGACGGTGACATATTTTATAAGGCGCAAATTCATATTTATCATGTATCTTTAGGTAAAAGTAAAATGAGGTTAAGATATATTTTCTATTTATTTAACCCCTTTATGTGTTATTGTTAAAAAAGTATTTAGAAAACGTGAGCCAAAAATGGTCAAGCCTATCAGAGTTTTATAAACTTTAAAATTTTTGAGAAGCTGACAAACTAGCCCTAAGCTTACATTTATATCAAGTTGTTTTAAAGCATTTAAAAGTATTGCCAGATAAATACATAGGCCTATAGGAATTACAAAATAAATTACTTAAGTTACATGTTGATCTCTTTCCGGAATGAGTGATTGCTGAATAAACAAAGAAATCACAGCTATGCGCCAAAAGGAGTGCGATGTACGCAAGGATACCAAAGAGCATGTCAAACATTTTTGCATGTGTAGAGAAATTGTAAAATATATACGTACATTATATAAATATATATATTGACCTAATTAATTTACTTAAATCTGTAAAGTATTATTTTCAAACAAATTTTATTGAAGATCTTTTAATACGTAAATAAATTTCATTTTGAGAGTGATTTTCACACTAGAAAGAGAAATTTAACTGTTTAACATCATGTATATAAACAAAGAACAAACCACACTAGTTTTATTTAATATTATGTGAATGTTTTATTTCATTTTCACAAAATATATAATACTTTCATTCAATATAAAAAGCTAGTTTAACTAAAGGGCGCGATAAAGGGCAAGTTGTATGTGCCCCTTAGTAAAGTGCGCAATAAGGGGTGCAATTGTACACTTTAAGAGAATTCAGACACCATCAAAAATCACTTCCGGCCTTTAAGCCGACGCCATTGCAACTTTAAAGTGCACATGGCTTCCAAGGGCCCTTAGATGGATTATTCAGACACTGCCTATGTTTGCCTTGAAAGATAGCAATCCTGCCCTGACAAATTACAATATGGCCCTATCTTATAAGCTGTGCCAGTAGTAATGTAGAGAGTTGCACCTAAACATATTTCATAATTAATCAAGTAGTAACATCACTTCATTAATGTGAACGATTTTCAAGTTCATCGGTACTAGCGCTTAACTTAGATTATATCTATCAGAAGCTAGCATAATTTTTACATATTTGTTAGAAAATAAATATCTGGATACATTTTAATTCTTAATTTTGGTTAACTCGTGTACCATTTATTAACTACTTTAATAACCGACTCATGATAGGTCTACATTACAAATTAAACAAATATTAATTTAATTGTAATAGTATAAAAAAGCATACACATTGTGTCACAATACTGATTTTGTATTGATAATATATGTACATTATACATAGGCCTATATACTATAGTAAATACATAATGGTTTGTATGTTTCAATTAAATTATATGAAAAAATATACCGGTTAATTTTTATTGGATAAAATACTGTGACAGATGGCCGCTGAAATTCACTTTTCAAATTTCTTGACTTTTCCAAGCTTACCAGACAGAAATTTAATTTTTACCTTGATCTTTTTTTACCTGTTTGTATCCTAACTGTAAACTACTAACTTAAGTATATGGCTACCGTAACATGGTTGAACTAATAACATTTATCTGTGGCATGTACTGATTAGTACATTAACTAAGGTGTCAGTCTCATCTCTGGTTTCCTGGTGTTGGGGAGATTGAGGCTCAAATCGTGACCGATTGTAGCAAAGAGTTTTATCCTTAATGGTTTCACAAAAATGCTATTCATTTCCTTCAAATTATCCTTTTCCATCCCTACAAAACACCCAAAAACTAAATAGCTGATTGTGTTTGACTTTGCAATATACAACCTTGTTTAATCTGAAGAAAATAATGAAAGCAACTCATTGTGTCTAAAATTGATTATTAGTTTACTTGACTTCAATTGGCATTTACAAGGAGTTAACTAGATATACTAGACCTATTGAAGTGTCTCTTGTTTTAATTTAATGTAGATGATGCCTAATTTTCCTTGTTTTATGGTCAAATTTCCTGACTATTCCAGGTTTTCCGCTACCTTGTTTAAGTGAGCAAATTTGTTTAGCATTTGGAAAATTACAGCCTACTCCCTCCAAATCTAAAAATTTACATTACATTAGGTAGTTGTGGCAAAGGCATAAGTGGAGAGGGGGAAATAACACTGTCCCATGGAAATAGTTTTCCCTCCTTTTTTGCTCCCACTCTAGATTTATTAAACTTCCCTCTAATATTTTAGAATGTAATACGATTAAAAACATAAAAACAAACTCCGGATGGCTTCTAAAGGCATTGAATTGATAGATAAAAATCGAGTGAAGACAGTTTTAAATATATTAAAGGGGCGTCATTATTTCAAATAAAATCTGAAGGAAGACCACTCCAATAGCTTAAAAGCATCCAAATTGTCAAACGTATGCTGGCGGAGGCCCTCTGAAACGCTTTGGGCTGGGAGGAAAAGGGGTCAGGTCCCTCAAAATCCCTTTTTGGTTAATTGCCCCCCACACCTCTACACAAATAAGGGTCCACTGTCACTGACACATTCTGGATGATTTTAGATGATTTTGTATTGGGCGTACTCTAATAAAGATGGAGATTTTAAAATCTCTACTTTTAGAAAAGGTTGAGTCACACAGTCCAAAATTGAACCCTTTTCAAATAAAGGCATTTATAGCTAGACTAAATGTATTGAAGACGTTGACTCTCATATCTACGAGACACAGAAGTAGTATTGAAAATGGTGACCAATCGCCGGCACTGATGGGAAAGAGGACAGGGTTGTCAACCTGCTTTTCTAACGAAGTAACCCTGATCAAATAGTAAAATGATATTAATTTTGACCACAAAATAATACTTATCACTGCGTCTTACTACCCGTTCGGGTTACACACTTTGACCACAAAAAAGTTTGAATTTTCTTAAAGGCTTTTCTGTACTAAAATGAAAGTAGACTAGATTGTTTTGTTCGTTTACTAGAATTCATAGTGTCAACTTAGAAAACCAAATTTAGCATTTGAAATAGGCTAAGTATACCAGTTTAACCGCTTGCCTGACTTGCCCGCTTCTAGCTCGGGCAACATAATCTCAGACGCTTCTGTATTGATTTGGCCATGTTTTTCTGATATTATCCATGTATAAGTTCTTTTTTATTCAATAGATGTCTCTAGCATACTACTCACAATGACATCAGGTTTGACTTACCGGTATTGTAACTAAATTCATTTATTTATATAATGCCAACAATTACATTATTTACTTGTTTCTGTTGTTTTGAAGAAGCGTGTTGTTATTTCAATATTCTAGTTTATTTTTACTAGGCCTACTTGAACTTCAGCATTTGCCGTGTGATATGACATATTTAGTACTAGTTTTATGAATATATATTTATGACGTGTGACTCTGATTTGAGCGATTCTGAAGAAGTTTCAATTAGTGAATCAGGAAGTTCATCAGAAGGTACAGACATATTTTCTGATATTGATGAAGAAGTAAATGCTCAGTTACTAGATGCAAAAATTTGGTTTCTAATCCATCCTGATCGTAAACCTGGACCACTTCCCCCAAGGTTTCCTTTAACTGCTTTACCTACAACTGGTTCATTTAGATTGCGAAGGAACTCTTCAATATTTTGCTTTGGTTACTCTTCAAGGAATTATAAACAATCCAGTGGAAGAATGGTATTGCTCAAAGAAACAGATGATTCTTACTCCATTCTTTAGTAAAGTTATGTCGGACCAAAGATAATAATGTATTATTATGTCCTCATCAAAAGCTATCTGCATTTCTCAGATAATAATGCCTTTAATAAAGAAACACATTCGAATGCCAAGCTAAATAAAATTTGGCCTGTGTATGTTCATTTGAACAAAAAGTTCTCAAGTTTGCTGACTCCTGAGAGGGACATTTTTATTGATTAGTGTCTCATGCTGTATAAGGGTAGGCTAGGATGGATCCAATATGTTCTCCTAAAAAGAGCAAAATTTGGGATAAAAAGTTTCATACTATGTGAGTCAAAATCTGGATTTATATGGTCTACCATAATAAATACTGAAAAAGGGACCATTTTGAATGAGAACTATGCTAATCTACCTGTATCATCCCAGATTGTCTTGGCTCTCATGAAACCTCTGCCAGGCAAAGGTTATTACTATCTCATTATAAACAAAAGAGGGAAAAGTATCACAAAAATATTTTTTCACTTGCTAGACCAGGCCACTTGGAACGCATTTGTGTTGTACAAGAAAAATGGAGGGAAAAAAAGTAACCTGGACTTTAGAGTAGATCTTGTTGAAGAGCTAATTGAGAAGTACCACACAGAGGACATGGCAGCACCACCATCTTTACGTCTGACTGACAGGCACTTTCCAGATTACATTACATAGAAGAAAGAAAGGTCATGTAGGCATTGTGTAATTGTTGTGCCAAATGAATCAGAAAAGAAACAAGATTCTGGACTTGGTGCTGCACCCTGTTTCAAAATTTATCACACAATTAAAGATCTCTAGTAAATTTTCAGAAAATGTTTATGTAGAAATGAAGGACAATAATGATAATCAGTTTCTCTTATGACCTATTCTATTTTTTATGAATGTTATCTTCAAGAAAACTTAGTATTTTTACTTCTTTAAAGTGTAAAATGTGCACAGATTTTTAAAAATTGTTTCATATATATAAAACAATTAAAAAAGTGTTAAATGTGCATTGGTGTAGTTGTTTTTCCAACCATGCAAATAAGAAGAAAAAAATAAAATCAGTGTATATTTTTTAAAACCCTACAGGCAAGTGGTTAACCTACACGTTAATTAATACTAGGCATAGTCTACACTACACACTAAATTAGCAAAATTGAAGAGCATTCTCAAGTCAATAACCCACTTATTTCCAAGTACCCAGCTATCCCCCGTCTCCTATTTATTATATACAAATATCTCATTTATATGTCAATTCATTTACATGACCATTCAAATAGTTTCCAATTGAATGGCTTTGTTTCCTAATCTCAAAGAATTATCTGTTTTCTACAGTTTTCTCAACATTCATTAATACTTCCTATTTCCTTTGTTAATATTTTGTGATAGTTCACCCAGCTTTATTGAACACAATCACAAGATATTAAAAAAAATGTAAGTTTAGCATTAAAATGGTGGCGACTAGCTAAATACTTTAATTTATTGTTTTGTTTGAACCATAAATAAGGCAGTATTAATATTTTTTGTCAACTTTCACAACTTCCGGGAGGAGGCTATGGCTATATAGACATTTCACCTGCCTAACAACTTTAACTAATTGATCTTTTGTTAGTAAAGTTTGCATTTCCTTATGCTTTAAAACTAAACAAAAGTGTGGATACCTATTTATTGTATTCAATAAAATCATTATTTAAAAAAAAATTGTCCAGTTGATAAAAATACATTTAATAAACAAATTATATTAAAAATATGCATAACTTGTTTGCTTGGTTACAAAGTTTGCTTTAAAATTATTTGCTACTAAACTCAGACAAGATTTTTATTAAAATAGTATGATAAACGATAAAAACAATCACTGTCAAACACTAATATATGTCTTATTCCAGTTTGCGGCAAATTACGCACGAGATAAGCTGATTAAAAACCTTAATAACAAAGTCATAGAACTGAAACGGCTAATATCCGAGGGAGCTCATTTGAAGAAACCGGCACAAACCAATGTGACGGGCAGCCCTCAGATGAGTAGGAGTTCCTTCAAAAAACAAGAACAAGATAAGAAGCAGGAACCCAATGTTGATAGAAAGCAAAGTTTCAAGAAAACTGTCAGCTCAGTAACAGACGAGTGCATGAAAAAGAGTGGAGGGGTGACTGATCCTGAACTCTTGAACAAATTAGAAGCTTTGATCCGACCAATCACTCGAGAAGTGCGGCCAACAAGAGGCTTCGATACTCAAACACCTGAAACACCCATATGTAGCTACTTGGATACAAGTGGATCAATTAACTATGGACGTCTACTCACTGATGAGGTGTTGGCTGCTGACCGCCTGCTCGTCGAGGCTGCCAAGAAAACCATGGATGTGGCAGGTAACAAAGCATGTTAAACTTCTTTTGAGATTTATTCGTTGTTACAAAAATATTTTGAATTCAAACAACAATCAACATTGATATTTGAATAAATCTTGATTAAATAAATTATTTATCACATTTCAATTGCAAAACCAATATCATAACAAGTTAGTCAATTCCAGACTGATTATACAGGAATATATTTCAAACTTAAACAGATTTTTAAATTGGCTAGTAATCAAAGTAAAAGTAATTAGATTCATGGCAATCCATGCAGGTCACAAGTAGTATACAGATCGTCTGTTCTTTTGTAAGCTTCTGCTGTCACTTCCAACATTTTAGGTAGGACTTGGACTCCTCGTTCTATCTCCTCGTGACTGCCACAAACCTTTATAAGCAGAGCTTCTCTTGTTGGCAGGGCATGCATTGCCAATACTGCCGACTTTCGAATTAACCAACCATGATATTTGGCAAGTGTACAATTATATGCATCTTGACAAGCTTTCACAGTTTTCTCTTCAGCTTTTAACTCTTCAATCTGCTTAAGAAAGAGCCGAATAAAATCAAGTCCTCGGTGCAATCTTAGCAGTGTTCGAGACCCAGACACATATCCTTGTTTATTCAGAAGCCCGTTGTCTCTCTCATAGTTGACCATCTTCTTGAAGGTTGAAAAGTTGCCAGTACTATCCGCTTTTTGTAGTTCTTCTAGAATCCCAATTTTATCTTTAAGGTCTGATGCTACAAAACTAAATATGCTCCCCATTAGTTCAAAAAATTTGTAAAGTTCTTTATATGCCAGTAAATAACTTTCCATGTCAACGTCTTCATTTTCTAAAAGTGAAGATGAAAATAAATCGTGCACAGACTTTATGTTAAAACTTTCTGTAGTAGCCATCTTGAACTGTAAAATGTACTCAAAAGGCTGTGACTATCTTATCTTAAGAGTTTGAAGTGTGGTGGTTATAATGTCACCGACACAATGAATGATAACTAAGTGTTGTGTGGAGGTGGGAGGGCTGACATAATACTACACTTTCACACATCAAGGTTAGATTCTTGCACAGATACTGTCATAGTAGTCAAGCTCACCTGGATGATGCAATCTGCACAGAAAAACATTATTTTTATTATTGTTTTCTCTAAATGATCAACATTTATTAATTATTTCAAGACTGGTTTTAATCTCTATAAAATACACATCCAATTAATCCCCTTATGAAAATAATACAACTAATGTCATAATTTAACCAACAATATCTTAATACATTCTAAACATAGGATTGTTGACACAGCCCATTGATGGATTAAAACACACATTGCCTATAAATTGGATATTGCAATGAAATTCTAAAATATAATTTATAGTGATAGGTCTGAGAACTGAAATCATAAAATACTTAAGTAAATTATTATTAGGGTTGAGGGGCTAAATATTATAGGGTTAAGGTGGGAATGTAGGGAATGGAAGAAAACACCAGTGTTTTTGCAGTTTTTATCGCAAGACATTTTTTGGTCAAAATAAATAAAACATTGCATCAGTACAAACATAATCTAATTTTATTTGTATGATGACATCAACAGTTCTTGAATATTTATCATGAGCATAGCAGCAAAAAAAGACAAAGTATTTAAATGAAGACAGAAAGTTGTCATTAAATTCCAGGACACCCTTGACTGATATTCAAGAAATGTTGAGGTCACTATGTGAAGAAAATTAGACTCTTCAAGGGGGTATCAAAAAATGTTCGGACTGGAGCTGCCATCTGAACAGCAGTTGTAGTAGCGCTATGCAACTTTAGGCAGTAACACTAACATATCTTGGGAGTCAGTGTACCAAGTTTCACGGATCTGGGTGATTGTGCTGATTTTTATGTCCTTTTTTTTGGATACGTGGCCTGTGGTGATTTTCATAATGAATCCAAGAAAGGAACAGCGCATGTGCATCAAATTTTGTGTGAATCTCAGGAAAAGTGCGACGGAGACTCTAAAAATGATTCAACAAGAGTTTGGGAAGAAAGCATGGGCCGTACACAAGTGTTTCAATGGCATGCCTGTTTCAAGGCCGGTCGGACATCCATTGAAGACGATGAACACATGGGGAAACCCAGCAGCTGCACAGCACCCGACATGGTTGCCAAATTTCAACAGATCATTTGTCAGAATCGACAACGGACCATTCAAGATCTTGCTGAGGATATGGGAATTTGTTTTGGAGCATACCAACAAATTCTGACTTCTGAGTTGTGCATGCACCGTGTCGCCGCCAAATTTGTGCCCAGGATCCTGACAGCTGACTAAAAGAAGCAGCACAGCGACGTTTTCAATGAGCTTCGTCAGGTCACCTCTGATGATGCAACCTTCTTGTCCAGCGTTATAACTGGTGATGAGAGCTGGGTTTATAGGTATGACCTTGAGACCAAGCAAAAATCTACCCAATGGAAAAGCTCAACCTTACCACTACCAAAAAGGGCCAGACAGGTGAAGAGCAATGTTAAGAGCATGCTCATAATTTTTTTTGACACTAAGGAAATTGTGCACAAAGAATTTGTCCCAACAGGTCAAACAGCCGATTCTGCGTTCTACTCTGACCTTTTGCGGCGACTGCTTGAAAATGTGCGAAGACATCGCCCCGAGCTTTGGCGACAACAGAACTGGTTGTTGCCCCACCATGACAATGCCCCATCTCATGCTTTCCTTTCCACCCGGCAATTTTTGGCCAAAAACAAGATGGCTCTTGCCCCCCACCCTTCCCCTACCCCCCTGATTTAGCCCCCTGTGACTTCTTTCTATTTCCTAAAATAAAGATCAAGCTGAAGGGCCACCGCTTTGACACCATTGAGATACAGGAAGTAAGTATGATGGTGGCCACTAAGCCCTATGGTAAGTTTTATGAGTTTTATAGCATCAGTCCGGAAAATTTCTGATATCACCTCATACGTTTGTACTGAAACAATATTTGATTTATTTTGACAAAAAAATAAAATTGATATAAAAACATTAAGGCTACCTTACCTCTCATCCCCTACACCCCCCCTTAACTATTCTCAGTAGCATTGTCAATCAGAGGGAAATGTAATTGGCTACAATTACTTACATTTTATAAAGTTATTATTTGTGCACTACTTACTACTACCTGTTCAGACTATTTGCATATATACACTAATAAATAACGAATTAGGTTGAATTTAGAGGAAATGTACTTGCATTTGTGTGGAGAGAAAGCAGAAAACCATTTTGTCTTGAACAAACACCAGTGTGAAATAGGCTTAAAGTTTCGTTATGGCTTTATCTTATTGTACACAATGACAATGATTAGATTTTTGAAAGTTTTGTAAGGAAAGATTAGTATAGTGTTGTGGAAAATCAATCAAATTAGAAAAAAACTGTTAGCCTAATAAAGTTTAATTTAACAGGCATTGAGATATACAATAAGAGCAATACACTAATTACAAATTAAAAGTTATGGAGAAATGAGTCATAAAATGGACAAATATTTTGAAGTGCCCTGTTAAGTTACAACACATTACAACATTAAAAAAGTATAACACGATACAAATTAATTTAGGTTCATAAAATTGGATGTGTGCTGATTCGTTTCAAGGAAAGCTTAAAGTATTAAAGGAAAAAGATATTACACTATGTATTAAATTTTGATCTGTGGATGATGTTAGACAATCAGTGGTGTTTATTCGATGGAAGCAAGGGAAGCAATGCTTCCCTAAAATAAAAAAGGGAATAAAGAAAATAAGAGGAAAATAATGTTAAAACAAATTATTGCAAGTTTGGTTTCATTTTACAAGAATATTGACGCTTGTTTGATCCTCCAAGGGAAGCGGTTTGTTTCTTTGCGCACAATAGTAGAATGACGAGTGCGTCAACAAGTGGAGGAGGGCTGCTGTGTCAAAATTCATAAGTAATATTTTGAATGATAGTTTTTCACTTCCGGTCTTTTGGCGAGAAAAAGAAAATAATTGAAATAGGCGGACCCATTCCACCTACAGGCAATGTATATATAAAAAAAAAATTGACGTAATACTTAATTTTATGAAAGTTTATGGTCATTATCGGTGTGTTGGGTTGGCGGAAAATTATATAGTTGACCTAACTATTTACTAACAATAATGGCGTGTAGATTAAATTCAGATTCAAAGCTATTATAAGGCAGGCCAAAGGTCATACTCATTTGCAGACCAAAAGCCAAGAGAAAACTTTGGCAATTGTAAATTGACCATTATTATTATTATTCTTTTTATTTGAGTTAAAACTATAATTATTATTTATATATATATAATTTAATGATTGAGTAATATTTCCAAGAACACTTATTGTTTTGTTTTATTCCTTTCATAATTTGTGTCACTCCTTCCTTTCCTCCCTATTATACTTTTAACTATACAAAAAGAAAAGGACCAGTGTGAGCTTCCAATTAAACCAGGGTCCATTAGACCACCTTTATTGCTTCCCTGTGACCACACGCCACTGTAGACCACTAATTATATTTAATATTATTGCTGATATATTGGAAAAACCAGTAATACAACTTACAAGGTGGATAAGATCAATACAAGATTTATTATTTTAATAAATTATAATTTATTTTATATTTAATACATTACATACTTAATCACACCATTCCATTATGGGGTAAACAAAAAACTGTACATATAGCTCAAAAAGCAACTCTGTACTTAATCCATCCTCACTGATTTTCTCCACACTTTCTTATCCTTGCATACTCCCTTAGCTTCAACATCCATACACCGAGTCATAGGCCCTACATGCTCTTTTATTTTTAAAACTCTTAATGTTTCTCTTTTTTACCCTCTTATGTTTAGTTTATCCTATCCACACTGCAACACTAGTTTTTTCAGTAGCTTATACATTTCTTTTATATTCTTTGTGATATTTTAACATTTTTATAATTCTCAAATAGAAACTTGGGATATTTTTAATCGTATTAAAATATAAATTAGTAAATTTTTAGGTGATTAGCAGGGAGTCGAACCAAAATATTTATTGGTTCTGGCTTCAGTTCTTCCAATAAATGTTATTAGATTTCAATTAAAGAAGAATTAAAATTCCTGTTATCAATTCTTGATTAAATTCAGGTTATTCTTAAGTCATTTTCATTGGAAAATGAGCACTACAAGTTTGTTTGTAATGTTAAACAGTGCCTAGATAAAAAATTGCTAGAGCGGATTTCAAGAAAATTGGTTTTTTCCCCCCCTTTAATAAACTAACCCTTAATTTTAGGGTTGGATATCAAATTCCAAAAATTCTTCAGGGGAACCTATGAAAATCCTGTATAGGCCTACCAAGTTTTAGTCCGATCAGTAAAATGGTTTCACCTCTTGGCCAAGATAGATGGTGCCAGGAAAATAACTTTTTGGGTTTCATGGGGATCATTCACATCTTGAGTTTGATTCATATGACGAACACAATGCCTCTCTCTCCAAGAGGTCGAGAGAAAGTAAATATAATATAATTTCTCACACCACTTAGCCGGTTACAGGCGACATGAGGTTCTAATGTGGAATGATTGTCACATTGTATAGGGCTTTTAGGTCAAAATAAGTTACAGGATTGATTCCCTGAAAATAACTGTTAATTTAGGGTATTGGTTCTGATTTAACTCCATGGTATTTAGTATATTTTAACGCTTTCTCAAATGATCAATTAAATGTTACTAAACAACATATTCCGCAATAAAGCTCCTCTCTCGCCGTAGACTAGACCACCGATGACGAAGAGATCTTGGTTCAAATCTCAATTGAGTGTGGTTTTTCCCAAAATGGTTTACCATTCCTCTCCCTCCACGCAAATAATAAGAGCGGTGCTAAACATTTTTTTAGATAAAACCATCCAAAATCATTATGTTAATTAAAAAAATACCTTAATTTTATCAAATATAATTTGAAGTCTTACTTGAGAAATAGTGTTTTATGCAGTTTTTAATACTTTAGAGTACTCTTTTGACTTGACCACAATTACTAGTCTAGTGACGTTTGTAATCATGAACACCAGTATTTTTGACCACAGATCAATATAATATTAGTGATCTGTAAGATTAGATTCTTGGAAGTTTTTTCAACAGTGCTCCTGACATCTAGAGTTTATTCTAGTACCTCCATGGTTCAATGTACTGGTCTCGATGGCTCACTAGGCATTTGATTTGCATAGCGTTTATTAAACCAAATATTTTATTAATAATTATGAAATTGTACGCTTAACTATTATTTTTTTAATCCCTCATTGATTAAATAAAGATGAACATTTTAAAGTAAATAATTTTATTAACATTTGCTCTAGCCTTATATGAAATAATAAAATGTCAGACAAAAACCTCTTGAAATCTTATTACATTGTCAAAATGACCAATATAAACTTTATTCTTCAAACTTCATTGCCAAATAATTTATTTTCAAAAGCTGTCTTAAGACCTAAGGGATATTGGTTTACTTTTGATCTAAATAATTTTCTTTACTATATTTAAATTATTAAATTAAAAGTCAAGACTTAAAGAGGAAATATAATAGGCCCTAAATCAAAATAGTTTGATTTTTTTTATTGACTCTTTGAAACAATAGACCTAGCCACACTTTTCAGCCCAGCCTGACCCCAAGTATTCATTGATATATTACTTTAATAATAAATTCAATTACACTCAGTTTACCCTGAAAGGTATCAAGAGGGCCTTCTTAAGGCTGAGCCTACCCATAAATGCACGGTTCTAAACAACAAAAATTTAATAATCCAACATTGTTTTTTATTTATTTTAGTAAGATATCTGGGCATCTTTCATAATTCTTATAGAATTTTCAAACCATGATAAAAATAGTTATTAAAATATTTTTGTTAAAATGTTTCCATTTCAATGCATTTTAAATAGGAAAACAAAAATTATCAAGTTTTTTTTTAATATTAAGCTAGAATGATTGTTTATAACATATTATTTGATAAATAATTTATTCTTCTTTTTAAATATATTTTTAAATTTGCGCTAGCTTCAATAATCACGACGATATTGAGCCCTAACGACTCCCAAATCGACACTTTAGTAAAAATACAACTTCTCCTTCTACAAATAGTTATCTTAGTTGATAATAGGTGCCGTTAGTATGATCGTTACCCATTTACAAGACTAGTGTCGTTTTACAAGCGTTGGCTAACTTGCTGTATCGGAATGTAGGTGCCACTGGAGGGTGAAGCTAATCTCTGCGACCTTCCTGAGTCAAAAGAAACTTTAATACCATTTGCATTGGAATAAAAACGGTAGTGTACAGAGTCAATATCCGCAATCACGTGACCGTTTCAACCAATGAGATAGTAAGAGACTTCATCCAATCAAATAATTCGAAACAAAATAATCTACAACACAGAGCGCGCGGCGCGTCAAGCAGTCAGCTGATCAAAGAAACCAAAAACAACTTTGTCGAGAAAACTTCCAGTATTTAAATACTAAAATATAGGTTAAGTACAATCACAATAAATATATCTATAACTTGAT
This sequence comes from Timema bartmani, assembly GCA_902151455.1. NCBI lineage: Eukaryota > Metazoa > Arthropoda > Insecta > Phasmatodea > Timematidae > Timema > Timema bartmani. Next base: position 88,452 of record CABFWB010003070.1, read on the forward strand.
TTTCACTATCAAACTTAAAATAAATAAGTGTTTGCAATAGCCTGAAAATGCAAAACAGATGTAGGCCCAATGTAAAGAGAATAGAAGGTAGCGCCAGTTGGAGAAAGACATCTGATTGGCTGAGCGCGTGACGTCACTCAGTACA
>CABFWB010003071.1:0-16614 GCA_902151455.1 Timema bartmani
CAATCAGAGGCCAGATCTATTTATATCGACCAATCAGAGAAAAGTAGGTCAAATTGTACCAGGTCATCGGGGTAACTACTGGTGTAGAAAGTTTTTTTTCCAAAAACTATAGTAACGTTTTGGAATAAACATTATGAAAAGACTTACCATTTGAAGGACTTGGCTGTGTTCCTGGTTCACAGAACACGGACAATCTAACTGAGTCTGCCACTTGAAGTGACTATGTGCTGGTGCAACAACAAAAACATACAGACGCGACAGAAGATATACATAGACTAATTTGATTTCGTGGAGTTCTTGTCTGACGCTAGCTCGGTTCAACATCACGTGTCATGTACTTCCCTCTCTCTCGCTCCTCTGTCCTGTCTTATTCCCATTGGTCACTAGCCTCACGATCAAAATTGTATTACCTTTTATGGGCATGTTTTAGGGTAGCGTAGTTATCTCCGATAGTATATATTAGCTTATTATATTGATTTTTATTGACAATTACTTTTGATTTTAGACTGCTATGGAAGCCACCCTTAAGGTGATTATCTCTTGCTTGCGCTTCACGCTTGTACATTAAGGAGACAGTTCGCATTTAGCTATATGGGAAAATGTTCCCTAGTGATGTTCTATAGGACACGTTTCGCTAGAGCTGGTTATATTAACTTAAGGGGGCCTTGTGCTCAGGTTTTGATTGTCATAAATTTGGCAAACTGCGCATAACGATTCATGTGTATTCAGCTCAGTGCAGCCACGACTTTGCCCTAAGTACAGACATGTTTCAAATGTCTTCTTACATTAGCTCTGAAGAGCTATCTGTGGTTATATTAACTTGCTTTATATAATAATATGTATCAAATTTGGATGTGAACATAAAATTTTTGTTACCCAGAAGATTGTTTTTACTTTTTGGGTACAATAATTAACTGCACCACTCTTCCTCTATATGGGTACACATTCTCTAAATATAAAGTTCCTCATCCCTAAAACCACTAGTGTAATTAGTGTATAAGTGTAGGCTTACAACCCGAACATCTAGTAAGACGCGATGCTAAAAAAGTTGCTGTTACTTAGTTTTACGATTTAGTACCAGTTATTAGATGTTTATTCAAGCAGATATAAAAATAGCCCTCGACATATTTATTTGATGAGAACATTTACAGGTTTACTATATGCATTTACAAACAATAAAATCAAGTAACATGATAAATACATTGATATTATATTCGCACTGGTGGTCCAACGGTATAGGGCATCAGCCTCTTATGCAGGTGATAGGAAGGTTGAGGTTAGAATCCCAGTCTGATGCACAGGGCTGCCCTTAGGGCCACATAGGGCCACGCCATTTGGGAGGTGCCGCGCTTCCTTAGGTGGCAAAGAGAGACATCAATTTGTGTGGAGGTGGGGGCAGGAAGATTTTTGATCGGACGCTTTTATAGTAGGTTCCCCATATATGCAATCTAGCAAATGTTGTCAGAGTGTATCGTCAAATAAAAAACAACATAATCTTGTGGTTTTATATTTTAGCGAGTGAAGCCAGTTCTCCATTTTAACTCCACAGATTTGCATTTGTCTGTCTGTAAGTGGTGTACATGTCTCACGATAACTTTTGAACGAATTAACAGATTTAATTCAAACTTGGCACAGTTATTCTTTGTACCTCTATACATATAAAGTTTGTTGAGTAAGAAAATAGAACCAAGGATTGGGGAGAAATCAATTCTTATACGTATAAAACAATGGTTTCTATAATTAATTTTTACAATGTATTTACTCTTTAATGCATTTCTTGACACCTTATATGGCTGAAAATGGGTATATAGGTCTAAATTACTGTAATAACAAAAGAAAAATTAAGTTTTTTAATTGGGGGTGGAGGGAGGTTTAGGCAGACAACTGAGGTTTCCACAAAAAAAGTTTTCCCAGAGCCCCACGACTGCTAAGGGCAGACCTGCTGGTATAATGGGGGTGGTTTTCAAGATTTAAGTGCTCATTGTGGACTTAAAACTCCCCCACACATTCCATATATTACTTTTCTCATCTTTATTCCTTGAATCAAAGCATTAATCATATTAATAGGTTTGGACATAATATAAGTTTTTTTTTTACCCACTAGGCCTACCTGCATTTAATTACACTATTGTAGTAGGAGAGAAGAAGGTATATTTGATAGGAAATGTACCCCATTAAAGTGAAAGGAGAATATAAATATATTTAGGAAAAACACCCTCATTACACTTGGATGGGATTCAATCCCTGACCTTCCCATCATCGAAAATCAAGACTAGACAAGCTTGACGTTAGTCCATCCACCTACCAATGCAGATCTGAACGTAATAATAAAAAAACAAGTGTACACAAGATACGTCCTAATTTGGTTTATCCATGACAAAAAGCCCATCCCACCCCACCTACCTGCTTCCCACATTCACTCATTATTTTGAAAGCAATCAGAGCGTAAGAAGAAAGAACAGAAGCACTTTTTCACCAACCCTTTCACAACCTTTTCAAGTTCTACCCAAGGTATTTTGGGTAGAAGGGGACTCATATTACCTTTCCTTTCGGTTGCTTTCTCAGTCGGTGAGCGCGCGCCTGGGTTTAGCCAACTTGTGACGCTAATTGGACAAGAGAAATGGGGATGAGTGTCGAGTTTTAGGGGTGGAAGAAACTTCCCCTCTAAAGAAGGCAAAGAAAAAGTAAAAAAGAACTAGGAAAACATAAAAAGAAACTGTCAAAGAAGTAGACAACTAAAAAAAAGAGCTAAACGTAAAGACAAATATATTAAGTGAAGACAATGAGAGAACCTAGAGGGAGACTTTGCAGTAAAATGATGAATTAATTAATGTGCAAATAAAAAATAACAAAATGAATGAATAAATAAAACAAAAATGGGTATTGTGTGTAAAAGAGAACGTAAGAAAGAATGAAATAAATGGTGATAAAGTGTTAAAATAACGAGCAAGATATAGCAAAATAAATGGTACGACACAATCGCACAAACTTTCTCATGCTGTGGATTATAGTTTGGAAGAAAATTTTCAAAAATACGTTTTAAATAAACAGCCCTTAAGTAAGTCATCGTCATAAAAACCAACACACACTCTTTATATATAAATTTCAAATGTTAAAAACTAAGTTAATTGTAAACTGCAATTCAAATTATTTTTTATTTGTAAAAATAAAAAGTATTCTTATTTATCTCGAAAAAATATTCCCAGATATCCATTTTAGACTCAATCTTCAAAGCCAATCATCCAGAAAGATTTAAAGTTTTTAAGTTATACTTAAATTAATTTATTTTAGGAAAATAAACATATGTACAGTACATTATTATCGATAATGTAAGATATTCACTGATACCACTTTTGAACCAAATCAATAGAACAATTTTTTTAAATATTCAAATTAGAAAAAAAGTCATCTGTGAGCTAACCTTAAACGAATTCCCCCGTAACCCCCCAAAATTACAGTTTTATTTGTCATGTAATCACTCCCCAGTTATAGCCTACATTTTAAATAAAATCGTTACAAAAATTTAAAAAATATTTTGAATCTTTAAAAATAACTCATCCGTAAGCTACCTTCTAACGAATTTTTACCCCAGAACTAAGTATATAGTATTATTTGGGAGATAAAACACTCCCTTATAAACAAAATCGTCAGAGCTATTTCCGAAAAATTTGGAATTCAAAATATCACTCTTCAGGAACTACCCTTCATTTGAGGACTAGGGTCAAAATAAAAAATAATGTCTTGAGGTATAGCCCTATTTATACATTTAGATATCAAGTTGGAACAAAATCCATCAAACAGTTACAGACCCTGGTCAAAGACAGACAGAAGACAGACAGACATATAGACAGGCAAACAGACATACATACAGACATACATATAGACAGGCAGATAGACAGACATAGAGACACGGGGACAGACATATTGATAAAATTCACGTTTTTGGGCTCGGACAAAAGATTAATCATAATTTCGAAGTAGAAAATTTTCACGATTACTAAACTTTCTCTTGAAATGAGAATGTAAAAGTTCAGAAGGGTAGAAAAGATAGTGAAGAGATTTAAGCAATGAGTGGGAGCATGTTTTAAACGAATGTCGAGGAAAAACAACGCAAGAAAGACCCCATAGTACATTGAAGAGTGTATAATCTACGGATGAATATAAAATGACGAGAAACAAGTAAGGAACGAGGGTAGAAGAGCTAAAGGTGACGCAGAATAATACACAAAAATGAGATTAAGACAGTGGTTCACAAACTCTTGGTCGCGACCGAAATGAGGCTCGTAAGGTTTTTTTCTCAGGGTCGTGAGAAGGTCTCAAATATTTTTTTCAAACTTGATGAAATATTACATTTACAAACATTTCATTAAACTAAGACATTATAAAGAGTTACTGCAATTAATAATAGCATCAGTGTTGGAAAAAAGTTTTGAAACCCTACTGAACTTTGAATTTTGGACCCATCTCAAGGAAATAAATGCCTATTCTGACTCGGAAAGTTTAAAACGCACTTTTCCTTCCTCTCAGTTAAAAATAATTTTCAGGTCTTGTAAAACGATCAAGATCCTCAAAATGATTTGCGTTGTACTCTAGCCATCAACAAAGCACTCAAACTCACCTACAAAATGAGACAGCATCATGGCTGTCACTGGAGAATTCTGTTTTGATCACTATTTTTACTTTCTAGCTAACTTACAGGTAGAGAAAGTATTGTGATCGTCAAAAAAGTTGAACTCAAGATTATGATGAATTTTGACGTTTCATGACCCCCAAATCAGAAAAAGTGGTTTTTGAATCTCCGTCTGTCTGTCTGTACCTCCGACTAGAGCCTACACTATTTTACCGACCAGGCTGAGACTTGGTATCTAGGGTTTTCATAGGGTTGCCCCGAGGGTTTTTGAAATTGGATATCTAACCCTAAAATTAAGGGTAGAATACTGAAGGGCGAAAAGAGAAAAAATTGATTTTCTCAAAATCGGCTATAATGATTTTGAATGAATTTCATTTATAAGTATTGATCAATATTATAAACAAAATGATTTTCTCAGCAAAATGACTTTAAGAGTGCCAGTATGATGCGTAAATTATCATTTTTTATCACATCGCCGAAACTATTTGAGGTATTCATTTACTTATCATCGAAATTATATAGGTCTATTTATGATACAAATATAATATTTGAAACATATTTTTATAATTTTTTTTGGTGGAATCCTGTCTGTGTGTCTGTTTAACCCTAAAATTAAGAGTATTTTAATAAAGGGCGAAAAGAGAAAAATTCAATTTTCTCAAAAATAGTTTTGACGATTTTGATTAAAATTCGTATCTTGGTGTTGATTAAGATTATAAATAAAATGGCTATTTTCATTTGCCCATGAAAATGACTTTTAGGGTATTTTACAGAAGTGGAAATTTCCGTATTTCCGCAACTATTTGAGATAATAAATAACTTATCATTGCAAAATTGTAATACTACTAAACATAAAAAACATTTATATGAAATATATTTTTATAAAACCAATAGTATCTGAGATATTTGAAAATATATTAATACAATCTTGTGAGATTTAGTTGTAAAGAGATACCACTTAAGTTTAACGCAATAATTCTCTAATGCCATAGAGTAAGAAATTTGTAAGTCTAGTAAAAAGTGTATGTTATTTTTCCTTAAACAAATTAGGAGAAAGGTTTGTACAGCAATGATCTATCTCTATTCATCATCATCATTGTTTCTGCCAATTTAATGAACAGTGTTGGTTACAAAAGATTTTAGATTGAAACAAAAGGTTTCATATGGATTAAATAATAATAATAATAATAATAATAATAATAATAATAATAATTCTTAACTTTCTCATAATTTTTCATAACAATGTAAAACAAAGAATTTTTCAAATCCTCGGGTGCCATATTTTGCCTCTTCTGTAGTTAAATTTTGCAGGATGAAACTCCGTTTTACTTCACTAGAAGTGATTGATGTCAACAAGATGCAATTATTAATTCTTATGCTGAAAATAATTAGTTTTCAATTTGATTATAAATTATTTTAATTAATAATAATGAATATTATATGGTTTAAGATGAGTGTCTACCTAAATAGTTGAATATTGGATATCATTTTACTGTGGCAGTGTATTTTTTATTTCAATATAAATCAATATTAATTAATGGTAACTATCAATTAAGTAGATTAATACAGTAAACTGCAATGTGATATTAATTTTACTGAAATTCAACTAAACTGGCATGGCTTAGCATGCAACTTATTGGAGGGTGTATAGACAAGGCAATAGGTTCTACCAATGTAATAGTTTCACGCTGTAAAATAGATTAAGGAATTATTGGTTGTTAGTTGTTACCGTTCCGGTTGTTAAAATTTCCCAATTCGAGCACTAAGCTTGGATAAAAAACCAACCCGGACTGTAGGCTGGAAACATTAATGGATGTAAAATAAAATTGAATTAACTTACTAAACACTAATATGAAAGTAAAAAAAATATAAACTACATGTAATGAAAACCCTTTGAGTCGCCAGGCCGAGAAAATATTCTATTTAAGGTCACGATCAAAAATGTTTGGGAAACAATGGATTAAAGCAAAGAGGTCAAATGATGAGACTCTTGGGTAGAGGTTTTGTGCGGACGATTAGCAGGAGCTCATATAAGTCTGCGAAATAGACGAGTATGGAATGAAGCACTTATTTGAAGAGAGGAAGAAAAGGAAATTGGAGTACCTCCTCAATTTGTGAACTCCTGTTCCTGGTTTTACTGTTTGGAACGTGAAGTTATTATGGACGACTTGATTGCACGGTACGTTTACTTCTAGATAGTCTCCTTCCCCCATTTTACAACCCAGCACTTCAACGTAGAGAAACACTCGAATAAATATGGCCGCTGATTTTCTCTGAAAGGTATTAGACAGGAAATTTTGAACTTTGAGAAGGTAAGAAAGAGTTTTCTTTTAATGAGCCTCGATTGGTATTTTACCTTGAGGGTTTGATATGTGTACGCATAGTTTTTTATCGGTATATTTAACGTACGATTACTATTCACATAAATTATATCAGAACAAGAGCTACAAACTAACTTAATCGTTATATTGTCTAATTGGGTAACGGGACAAGTCTGTATCCAAATAGCGGATATCTTCGTCAATAGTTCCTGAAATCTCTAAAGAGGGGGCTTGGATTTGTAGTAAATCCTCTTTTCACCGAACCGTTACAATGTTCCAAAATAGTAGTTTAAACGGTTATTTTGTTTGTTTTTCCTCTGAGTTTAGCAACACGTCAGGCTGTATTAAATAACACTTTTGAAGTAGGGATGAGAAAGGTATAATTTATAGGAAATGTATCTGTGATGGTGTTAGAGGAAAGTTGGAAAATCATTTTGAAGGAAAAAAACACCAAAAAAAAACAACCTTAGTACACCTGGCTGGTTATCGAACTACTACTTTCTCATCACCAGCAAACCATACTAGATGAAAGTGTGACGTTCAGTCCATGTGCCCATAGTGTTGTTCAAACTGAAGAACTTTTTGAAACAAAATGTTGGTATTCTGTTGTCTGTGTATCTGAAAACCATACCACTATCCCAAAACATAGCTGAGTGGTCAGGGCTACTTATAAATGGTATGTATGACCTTGGTTCTACCTCAAGAGATGAGTAAAGTCATTAATTAACCTTATATAACCTGATTTTAATATAATCTTCTTTGCACCACTGGAGACAAGACAAGGATATTGTTCTCGTATTGTCTGATTTGCCGGTGGAGGGTAGGTAGAGGTCTAAATTCCTGCCCCCTAAACCGAAGGGAGCTTACAGGCTCTGGGTTCAAAATATTTATAACTTTCCACAATGACGAATCAACGGCTGGGGATATGGGTGTTGTCTGTTATAGAATTAACCTTGTTTTTAAGTAGTTATTTCATCGTATGGAATGTTTAACCGGTGACATCCAGGGACGCCTGATGTGTAGACTATTTGCTGTACAGAACGTTACCCAGGGTACACCTGTGGAGGTTTTCTACACGTCGTACCACAATGAGATGATGAGATGATAGTTATTATGGCGTTGTGGAGCCAAATGAGTCTTAACCTAACCTAAGCCTAATTGACCAAAACTTGGTGACGATTGTGATTATTCTCCTTAAGGGGAAAATACCCAAGGTACCGGCTGGGAATATAACCCGGGACCCCTAGACTGGTAACCAGGTACACTGACCACTACACCATGGTGCCGATTTTTTAAAATAGTATAGTGCTATAAAATATAAAATCAGTTAACTCAGAGAGTGCGCGTTAAATATTCCAAATTAAATTTACTTTAAATGTATGGAGGCGTTTATCTGCAAAATGGTTTCCCACTCTCCCTCCAAGGTGATGTGAGTACATTTCTTTTAAATTCTTTCTTACTCATCTCTTACTATAAAAGTAAAAATATGCGGATAGCCTGAACGAGTAGTGTTCTAGCTTCATCCTTTACCCTACGAGTGTAAATCTGTGGATATCCTGGACGAGTAGTGTTCTAGCTTCATCCTTTACCCTACGAGTGTAAATCTGCGGATAGCCTGAACGAGTAGTGTTCTAGCTTCATCCTTTACCCTACGAGTGTAAATCTGTGGATAGCCTGGACGAGTAGTGTTCTAGCTTCATCCTTTACCCTACGAGTGTAAATCTGCGGATAGCCTGGACGAGTAGTGTTCTAGCTTCATCCTTTACCCTACGAGTGTAAATCTGCGGATATCCTGGACGAGTAGTGTTCTAGCTTCATCCTTTACCCTACGAGTGTAAATCTGCGGATATCTCGGTCAGGGATATCTCGTGTGAGACGCGAGTGGTAGCGACTATGTAGCTGAGGAATCGCAGCCGCGGAAGTGCGCCGAGACCGTTGGTAGAGAGAGAGAGAGAGAGGGAAATGTGGGCCCTCCCCGCTTTATCACACCCACAAGCGGTCTTCTCTATAACAACTGTGATGAATGACGGCAGATGTCACCAGTAATGTTATCACGGCGACGCGGGAGGAACCCACGTTATAATATGTTAGCCCACAATGATTTCCCCTCCTCCCTCATCATTACGTATTCAAATGTATTCATATTCTCCCACCCCCCCTCTTCTTACAACGCGTGTGCGGCATCATTGTTTGCGTTATGTTTGTACCGTGTACGTATGTGTGTGTGGGTTTTGATGGCGTACAACTCTAAACTCATTTGCCTCATTTCCCTCCTCTTGTTCCTGGTTTGAATTTCGATGAATTTATTAGTCTCGCTTCCACGGTCCTGTGTTTCCATGTTTCATCCTGTAAACGTTTCAATAGCAGTCGGATGTTCAATCTTCATATTGATGGACGTTGCGCAGTACGTCTCGCGAGTCAACCTAATGTTGAGGAGCTATTTAAAACAAATATATTCTGTACTTTAATGGTTATAATCAAACTTATGTTCATAAACAAATATTGTAAAGAGCCTTCTTTAATATTTTCATTGCTAGATAAAAAAAATATATATATATTTACCATACTCTACGAAATTTAAAAATTTGAAATCTGAATCAGAAGTTAAGAGTTTCGAATCAGATTCAAATATTTCGAATCCAAATAAACTGAATATTCAGATTCGATGTAACGTAATTCGAAATTCTTATTTAAAAGTTAAACTTTTGGATAGTTTATCTTTCTTTAGAAACTAGCCTTGATTCGTCATCAAGATAGAATACATGATTTCATCGTAACACATTATGCACCTTAGGTGATAAATTTCTACATTCTATTTTAATGGATCACGACTTAAATAAATAGAGGTTGTCTGGTATTCATTATTTTATTTGAATCTATTATAAAAAATTAATCTAGCCTATTACTTGGTTTTGGATTTAATTTTAAATTTCATAAATCATTTAATTCTGATTTAATTCAAAATTTAAAATCTTGGATTCGCACAGGCTTAATTTAAAATAGTTTATTAATACAATTTACAATTTCAAGAAACTTTAGTAAATGAGACTTATATTAACGTTGTTTACATATCAATAAAAATAACAGAGAAGGGACAACAACCCCCCCCTCCCTCCACCAACAATTCATATTATAGAACAATAGAACAACGTTGTGTTAGTTGAAATATTACAAACATTTCTTCAAAAACATAAAATGTTGAAACTAATTCAAAGCTCTCTTGAACACTCCAGATAAAACGGCCTATTTTGCTCAAACATTACATTGTTATTAATTTTTTTTGCTTTTATTACGTCTTAATGCTTGCTAGTCTTCCTGCATTAAATTACACTAAAGCGGTAGGGTCGATTAAGGTAGAATTTTACAGAAAATGTATCCACATTTGTGTGGAAGGATATTGTGTAAACTGGTAAGGGAATATTACCCTAAATACAATTGGCTCGAATTCAAACCCCGACAGTAGATAGTAGACTTATGATCACAGTGAATACAATTTAAATTACAATGTAAGTTTGTTATCAAAAATAGAATATTTTGTTTAAATATGATTTTTTAATATTGATATTAAAGCCACGCTTACGCTGCATCTACGCCACGCCGGAGCCCTACAGTTATTTAGTTAGCCACTAAAGCTCACTGTGGGGATTTATGAAGATTTTATGAACAGCATAAATCAAGCTCTGCACCCTCGAGGCTGTATATTTATGTTGTCTGCGAAACACGGAACCAAGGGGGTGACGTATGAGGCATAGAGGCAGAAGTTTTCTCCTTGTGTGAAATAAACCCATAAACACAAGAAGTAAAGTATACAGTAGCTAGAAATACGTTTCATAGTATCCACTTATCAGAGGTATAAGATAATAGTGAAATATTATTGACCAAGTGAAGCGAGGCTTGGTTTTAACTTGACCATTTGGCATTTCGTCTGTCCGTTTGTTCCACAGTAAAATTATAACAGATATGTAGACTAATTTAAACGAAATTAGTAGGGATATTCTTTGAATATAGTCCAAACGATTTGATTATACATTTAAATATGGCGGCCGCTCAAATTGTTTTTCTTTTAATAGCTCATCTCAAGTGATTATAATTTATAATTCTATGCAATATTCCTCCCCGGGAATGAACTAGTTTCTACAGAAAACAATCTTTATTTCCTCTTGAAATGAAAACATCTATCATTATTATTATTATTATTAGCACCGCGTCTTACTACCCATTCGGGTTATACGCACTTACGCTAGTGTGTAATGGTAGGGTGATTATGAGATGAAATGGAGGACCTACAGTTTAACGTGGGATCCGAACCACGGTGGAGGCCTGGAATTCCCCACATTCACAAGTTGTGATTAATACACGTCTTGTCAGAGGTGAAGGAAAGGCTTGGCAATCAGATAAATCTGTGCCGGGACCGAGGATTGAACCCCGAACAGCTATCCGTTTGATTAGCAATGACTATCAACAAGTCTCAAGGCCATACATTAAGAAAACACGGCAGCTATTTATCTCAATGCGTGATCACTGATCACCCATGAACAGCCGATATTTCTTCAGCTCAAGATGTAAACATCAAAATAGAACCTACCACATGTACCCACCCGGACAAGACGGATTCTTTACAATAAATATGGTTCACAATGAAGTTTTAATTTAATGTGCAGTAATCAATGTACAGTGTTGCTCTGTTTAGTTGTATGTATTTGTTATTCACTTTCATAATTATAATCATTGTATGTTTCACGGTGTTAAGCTTTATCGAAAATTCTTTGCTTGATCTCATCTATACAACTATTATTTATCAAACAACCCTAAATACTACGCTAAATAATACGCTAGCAAAATTTAATCAGAATTTGATGTAGAATTCTCTAGTATATTATCAAAATCTATTAAATAAAAATGATAAAATTGCAAAATGTTATCAATACTGACTGCAAGAATATATGTTTGTACCTTCTAAAAGGCCCTCCCTATCTAACCTCCTGGAAACATATCCTGCCCTAATAACTTCAAGAAAATTGTATATGAATGTCACTAAAACAAATAAAATATTAATTCAAACTTCTTCCATTTAAATATAGTTAATACAAGCCGAATAAACAAGCGTATTAAATAAAATAATGTCCATACAGGGTGATTCACTCGCTAGAGGCACCCAACTTTTGTCAATACAATTGCTATTTGTTCTAGTTTCCGTGTCCTTGCCTTAATACGTATGAATAGCATAACTGATGGATATTTACAACAAGGGCACGCCCTCAGATGCCAACATGAGAAAAATTGAACAATATTTTGTGAGACAGAGTAATCTCAAAAAATCTTTGGCCACCAAGATCTCTAGATTTAACATCACCCGACTTTTTTCTGTCGGGGTTATCGAAGCGAAGTGTGTACAGAAATATTAAACCTTGCACAATTGCAGTCCTCAAGGAACCTATACGCTATTTTCAGCATCAGCTGTAAGCAGATTTTGTTTAATACAGCTCAAGGTATGTGTATATACATTTTCATGACAAACTATGAATAAATAAATATTATATTGGCAGAAGTAAAGAGCCTCTAGCAAACTAGTTATCCTCAATTATTATTTTTTCCATCGTACGGCATATTTGACTGGGGAGGACAAGGCATTCAGGTTCGGTCGCCTGTATGTAGACTATTAGCCACTCTGGTGGCACAGAGCGTTGCCCATGGTACAACATAGGAGGTTGTCTATATGTAGACTATTAGCCACTCTGGTGGCACAGAACGTTGTCAGGGTACAACATAGGAGGTTGTCTATATGTAGACTATTAGCCACTCTGGTGACACAGAACGTTGTCAGTGTACAACATAGGAGGTTGTCTATATGTAGACTATTAGCCACTCTGGTGACACAGAACGTTGTCAGGGTACAACATAGGAGGTTGTCTATATGTAGACTATTAGCAGCTCTGGTGACACAGAACGTTGTCAGGGTACAACATAGGGGCTGTCTATATGTAGACTATTAGCAGCTCTGGTGGCACAGAACGTTGTCAGCGTACAACATAGGAGGTTGTATACACGTCGTACCAGCAATGAGATGATGTGATGATAGTGGTTATTAACTTGTAGAACCGGTGTGATTATTAACCCGACATAAGCCAAACTAACCAAACCCTGGCGATTGTTGGGATCACTCTTCTTAAGGGAAAAATACCCATAGTACGAGCTAGAAATTGAACCCAGGAGCCCTAGGCTCGTAGCCTCGGGGCCAATACTTTCTCTGTATGATAAAATATAATTATTGTAGTTAACACACATTACATTTTTACTAAATATATATTAATAAATGAAATAGCTGCTTAAAACTAAATTAATGAATAGGTCTACATACATATATATATATATATATACACACACACAAAACTTATATTGAAAAACGGAACTCAATATAATGAAAGGAACGTCAAATTCCAATTTTCCCCAGCACAAATATGATACATCGGCTTAGGAGGGATGAGGATCGAGGGATGAGGATGGAGGGATGAGGATGGAGGGATGAGGATGGAGGCACAGCCACCTATTTCACCAGTTTTAAATATCAGATATCGGTTTCTGCTCGTCACTGGTTGGTATTTATTTTCATTTTAAGTGCCTACCTTGTTTTATACATTTAGTGAACATTTGATATTGAGGGATACACTGTAAAATATTTACCTTTTATGAAAATAAAAAGTATCTGGAAGTTCATATATAAGCTAAAAATGTTCCCATTTTTACTTTCTCTCGACCCCTTGGAGAGAGATGGGAGTTATTGTGATAGTCAAATTTTATAAATGTCAAAGTTTTATGACGACAATCTGACGATAAACCTTACACATCTCTCAGGAAACAAATCCAGATCCTGTCTGGAAACAAACCCAGGACCTTTAAAACATTTTTTTCTTATTTTAGTTTTTAAATATAAAAAATAATAATTAAGAGTTGAATTCCGTAATTTTGCTTCATTAGAAGTCTTAACAAAATGAAAGAGGGAGAGAAAAATTCAAATTATACTTTCATTATGTATATTAAGGTCATCACATTTGGAACGAAATGAAAAAGCATAGCACAAGGGGAAAAAAAAGGGTGGATTGGGGTAGAACTTAATTTGACGAAAGTACGTAAAAGCAACATGCACACACTACAAACACATGTAGTGATACCAACATTCCAAGAAGAACACCTTGTAATTTGTACTTGGCAAAGCAGGCTGGGAGGAAGGGATATTAATATTACAAGGTTGGTAATGCGAGCCGGAAGTGTCCCACAGCACAACTTTAACTCTCCACCTTGCCCTATTTATCCTACCCCCTCCTCCAAAAAACAACCAAAGGGAGCAGGTGCTCTTAATAACACAAAGTCAGGACAAAGGACCCCTCGCGAACACAAATTCTGTTTTCAGGTATGGCGGGCGCGTAATCTTCCCGCGTGATGGCCGCGGTTATTACAAAACGGACTTTCATATGCAAATTGTTTTGGCACAAATGGTCGGTTATAATGTTCTGTTCCCTCTCTTTTGTGTGGGTTTGTTGGCTGCTATGAGTGTTTTGTAGTAGCTAGGTGGATGTTTCCCCCAGTGTTGCCAAAGGAACAATATAATTTACTGTTGAAGCTCATTGATTCAGCCAGTAAATTAAATTGGTCACTCTCTCTCTCTCTTGTCTGCCATATGATAGTGGATTGAGGATAATGTTCGAAAAACAACTACCCTGAAACGTAATTGTTTGTGAATATGTTTTTTTTTAAACTTCACAGTGTCTTAAAAGTTATAGTAGGTCTATTATTCTTGCGAGAAAATATGTTAGAAAATACTAACATATAATATTTTTGCGGTCAACATTGATATCATTTTACGATATTATTAGTGTTATTCTATAAGTTTGATATCATCTATCAAAAGCGACCGTTTAAGATCACATGACCTTAAGCATGAATATATTAAATAAGATTGAGTAAATTTTGTAACTGTCAGTTACGGTTCTTCTTAACAGAATCTTGCTATACCTGTCCAGGCTTTTTTTTTTAGCAACGCGTCTTACAACCTGTTAAGGCTATCTGTATATTAACAACAATGGATTAAATATGATGAAGGTATAATATAAATGAAATGTAGCTTCATTCGCATGTAGGAAAAGCATAAAACAGGTTAGGAAAAACAATAAATTGAACTTAGACATTCCTGTCACTGGAAATCCAGACCAGACTGGATTGACATCCATGTGACCACCAATTCTTGTGTTTTTTAGTTAAATTATATTTTTAACCACTTCAGTGGCCACGTGGTCTAAGGCGTCACTATAGCATTAGATAAAACTGCCAATGATGGAGGAGATCGTGGTTCAAATCTCAGACGGGTGTACTGAAGATTTTTCCAGAATTGACAAGTCACATTTGCAAAAACACCCCCGTTTCACCTAGCCGAGACTCGAAACATGATCTCACGTCACCGGATATCCATTCAGTTGCGAGACTGACGTCATAGAATGTGTAACCCCCAATATGGGCTGACTTATTCAATAAACACATTTACAAAAATCGAAAATGTTAAAATAAAAAGTATGCCTATTTGCTTAAGGTCCTTGGCCCTGTTTAGTGCAAGTCTAAAACCTATTTTGTGGGATGGTGGGTGGGAGGGTGAAAGGCGTGGCTTCACAACCAAACTACAACAGTGTAAGTTGACGTCAGCATCTTCCAAAATATAGTGCCTAGTTTAGGGAACACAACTAATTTCCTTGACAAGGGTCCAATTTATGACGGCCTATCACTCAGCTAATCCTATTGCTACTCATGTACAAAGCGGTCTTGAATTGTCCAAGTAAACTAAACCAAGGTACCAACATTAATATTCCTTGCAAAGTTCTCCACCGAGCTGATAAGGCCCTTTAGTTTTTTTTGTTTACAAGTAGTTCATACCTCAATTTTTACAGTGAGGATAATTAATATTTTGCAAGATTGTAATAATTAACAATCAACTGATTTAATGACTAAATAATATAACTAATACAACTGTAAAAAAAAAGCTTTATTCATATCGTATAAAAATAAATTTAGTAAAATGTGTTTATTTTGTTTACCATAAAAAATGATAATAGCTTCTTTATAAATTATGTGTTCCCTAAAAGATGAACCAGATTGATTATTGTTAAATATCTGAAGAATAGTTGAAATAATATTGTGATTCTTATATATGTTAATTTATACTTCGGAAATTTATTTTTGAGAATTATTTCATTGGTTGTACCCCGATTTATGAATGTTTATGAGGCACTATATATATATTTAAACTGTTGGATCAATACAAAGCTTAAAAAAATGTTGTACATTAAAAAAAAATTACGTATTAAACCTAGTGCACACTGGGTGATAATCGCCAGATACACGCCGGCCGCCGATGTTTCCTGACGATGTTTCCCAAGTGTCTGGATATACGGAAACATCACCCGAGTGTCCGGCGGTAAAAAATCAAAGAATGTTGCTGCTGTCTCGGTATCCCACCTCCAATGGAAACATCGCCCGAGTGTCCGGCGGTAAAAGATCAAAGAATGTTGCTAGTGTCTCGGTATCCCACCTCCAATGGAAACATCACCCGAGTGTCCGGCGGTAAAAGATCAAAGAAGGTCGCTGGTGTCTCGGTATCCCACCTCCAATGGAAACATC
>CABFWB010003071.1:25966-49365 GCA_902151455.1 Timema bartmani
TAAGACGCGGTGCTAATAATAATAATAATAATAATAATAATAATGATCCCGTACATTTATTTCTTTATGCACTAATAGTCAAACGTGTACTTCATTTTCTTGCTATTCTTCTCAAATCACAATAACGCAGTACAATAAACATACCTCACAGGTATCAGTGTAAAAAAACTCCCTCAGCACCGTCACTCTTTAGAAGTAATGGCGGCCATGTTCATTCAACTTCTAGTGTCAGTCTGTCAGATGTCCGACCAAAGTATCCTTCCGCGCTAACAAGAACAGATGGATCACGGAAACCGTAGATGGCGCTAGCTACCGGACAGGTCTTGCGGAAAAATCATACGTTTGAAAATTTAAGTTTTCTCGAGAACGAGTTAAATTTTTATGTTGATATTTTCAACATCCCTTTTAAGCTAATAAATATAGGTTTATTTATTGTTACATTTTATTATTTTTTGCTATGCAGCCGGAAGTTTTCTACTGAAAAACGTTAATTTTATCGATATTTGATCACTATTAAAATTATAGAGGAAATGTGTATATAAAAAGTATAACTTAATTATTATTATTATTATTATTATTATTAGCACCGCGTCTTACTACCCGTTCGGGTTATACGCACTTACGCTAATGTGTAATGGTGTGGTGATTGTGAGATGAAATGAAGGACCTACAGTTTAACGTGGAATCCGAACCACGGTGGAGGCCTGGCATCGCACACATTCACAAGTTGTGATTAATACACGTCTTGTCAGAGGTGAAGGAAGGATTTGCAATCAGATAAATCTGTGCCGTGACCGAGGATCAAACCCCGGACCCCAGCTCAGAAGTCTGACACCTTACCCCTAGACCACCAGGTCACCATATAACTTAATCAACATGCTTCTATTCTTGAACAAACCGTTTCTGAAAATCAAGAATTTTTTATTGTTTTGCAATTTATTTAAGATAACCGTTTGTTCCCACGGCTCTCCACGCCAAATGAAAAGGGCTAATCTCCTTAAGTGACAATAGATGCTCACTTTAAGAGGACTTTGGTTGTAAAGAATTACATTATCTCACGGTTGCCTAAGTTATTGTAAGTTTTTGTGGTTGATACTTTTGTAGGGTGATATCAATGCCTGCCACATCGGTGGACACGTGGGCAAATTCTTCATTCTCGTCTTGTTATGGTTTACATGTGATGAAGAGGTCAGAATTTGAATCCGGCTGGATATGATTTAGGTGTTTTTTCTCATTAGCTTCCCACTCTCACTCTCAACAAATGCGGATAAACATCCTTGATTTTGTCAATATTGACAGTAAATATATTGTGATATTTTTTAAGCCTACCACGATTACACTAAACTAAGTACATCCGCAGATGACCAAAATAGTATTCCCATTCAACTCTCATCCAAAGAACTCCATCAGTATCTGCGGATGCTATAATATTTCATAACCATCATAACCGCATCACCAGGCAGCTTATAACAGAATTATTTTAATGTAAATTAAATCCATAAAATTGATGTTAATATGATTTCATTTGAATTCAAACGTGTGAGAAGAATATTATAAATAATATTATTTAATAAACGTAAACATGGCGTGTTTATTTATTTTGTTTAAAATTTACTCCACACCAAGTACGCACACACAGTTCTAGGAAAAGTAAATATTTTTAAACTTTGGTGAAAAGAATAAACTTTTTTAGTATTTTGATGAGGCATGATTATGAAAATACATTCAACAGCTGTTATAGATTATTGCATTACAGGAAAATTTGTTTCGCATCAAGCAATCAATGAAGTATGGTAGGATTTATGAGACGATACATTAAGTTAGTACCATTATATTAAATATAAAAATGAATTTTTTCAGACAATTATTATTTGCAAAATCAAAACAAATACAAAAACAAAGATAGATAATATTGATGTTAGAATGTGAATGGACAATTTAAAATATTACATTAAAATAAAACATCTGATAAAGCATACTATTCATCATTGACTGATTGTTGTGGTTCAATCTATTTTGAAATGCTACAGTTATAGCTACTTTATAAAATTTTAATATTCATTTATTATCAAAGTATTAAAAAAAGAGTAAACTTTGCTGCTATCATACATTTGTGATTGTTTTTCGAAGCTCTCATAAAACCGCAATCAAGGGTGTAGAAAGATATTTTTTCCAGGAAATGTCCGCTAGAAATTTTACTATTCCTTTAGCTAATAAAAGTTTTAATTTTTATTATAGACCCCACCTGGGTATCCATCATATTACAGGGGGGTTCATACCTCCTTAGCCCAACCTTTCTACGCCCTCGACCACAACATAATACACCTAAGATTAGTAGTTTATAGCTTTATCTAAAGTTTTATACGCTCTTGTATTCAAATGTTATGCTACCTGCTAGTTTTATTGCGGATGCCCCTATATTCCCCAGGCTCAGAGCCTCACGAACGTTTTAGGGTGGAGGAGGGGGGCAGGAGGGCTAGGGTGTTTTTCAAGGGTGAAATTGTTGATTGAATTATATGGATACTTGACAAAGCTTCGTAATGAAAGGGAGGAGTGGAAACCACTTTAATATTGAGCGTGTCTAGAAGATATTTTCAAGGGGCATTATATATATATATATATATATATAAAGTTTTTTCCATGGTTATCACTATATTTCTACACAACATTTGCACAAATATTTAACTTGTAAAATACTTCACCTTGAATCTATAAGTAATATGTTTTATACAAGAATTTGGACGGGTACAAGATAACACAATGTAGAGAGACCATAATATTTGATGGAAAGGGCCTTTTCAAAATTGCAAATACGTTTTTTGTGGCCCAAATAGATAGAATTTGTATTATTTTATTTGTCTTATTATAAAGTAATTGATACTGTCTCTCAAAAGTAACATTTGCAGACGTACAAGTCAATGAAAGAAAACCTGGTAGTAAGGAGGCCTCTCCAATAAAACAATGGGACTGTGCCCATCTATAAACATCTGGGTGGGGACATTTTACCCATGTACTGACTAGTTAGTTTGCAAATCGTGCGCTGTGGGTGACACAGCCCCAGTTCTAGAAAGTGCACGTCGAGGATATAAGCGTTGTTGTTAACAACATTGTCCTTTTTCTCTGGCCATGCCCTTATATTTACAAAGGGAGGGACAAGTAGTAACAAAGGCTGGGAGCATTTATCAAACTCTCGCGTCCCTAAGGGCAAGAGGCTGTCAAGAGACAAAAACACCTAGTCCGAGTCAATTAGTTACTTCACAACATTCGTGCTGTGTCACTGGTAGGGCTGAACACTGGGTCGAGAGACTTTGGTTCATTCCCGGGGCAGGCCTCATACTTTCCTATACAGTTTCCTCATTCATAAAAACACGCACACGTACACACATACAAGTACACCCACCCACACACACACACACACATATATATATATATACATACTTTACATACATACATACTTACATTACAAACCTCTTGGTTAGCCTGTAAGATAGCAAACTTATTATTATTATTATTATTATTATTATTAGCACCGCGCATTACTACCCGTTCGGGTTATACGCACTTACGCTAATGTGCAATGGTAGGGTGATTGTGAGATGAAAATGTGATTAATACACGTCTTGTCAGAGGTGAAGGAAGGGTTTGGCAATCAGATAAATCTGTGCCGGGACCGAGGATTGCACCCCGGACCTTCAGCACAGAAGTCTGACACCTTACCCCTAGACCGCCAGGTCACCTGATAGCGAACTTACCTTGCATTGTTTCACCATGGCATAAGGAGCACACGAGCACACAAACGCACATATACATGAATACACACACGAATACCCCAACATACATACATACACACGAATATACAAACACAGAACACAGAACATAGAAAATAGAAGCACACATACACAGGAACATGCATACCCACATGTTATTATTACTTTAACGACTCTAGCAATGTTATTGTTCTGTCTACATATTTTTATGTTTTTCTTCTTGAAAAAAACAGTTTTTTTTTGTTTTATCATGGTTTTTTGCTTATTAATATATTATTGGACACTATAGAAATAAAAAATCTACTATTAAAACAGGAATTTATAGTTCACATAATTTCAATTAAAAAAAATACTATGGATAATTTCTCAGTAATTTTCAATATAATATTAGAGTTTTTTTTTCTCCTTTGTATAGCACATACGTTTAATATATAGACCTAATTATCTTTATACCACTTCCAAAACAATTTTAGCTCCAACATTTTTTTATTTTAATTTCACTAATTTTCTCTGCAATACTCTTTACTAGCGTTAAACAGAGCAATCAACTAGAGTCGCTAAAAATAAGAACTAAAATAAAAAGTTGGTGCGACTGTTTCAGCCTCGCTTGTTTTATCACCAAGTCAAACGAGAATATTTTAAATATAGTTTATTATTGCCGTTATTAATACTTGAAACTTAGTTAGAAACATACAGTATAAATTTAACTGGGCCTATATCAAGCATCTGTTGGAAATAGCTCTCCGCTTCTAAGTAAATAATATATATATGTATATATATATATATGTATATATATATATATATGTATATATATATATATATATATATATTAGCTAGTTTCTGTGAAATGGTGGATGTGCAGGCTTACACTTACCAAGAAGCCTGACATTACACAGTTAGCTTATTAACAGGACGGTTTAGTTCCGTATTGTTAATTAATAAGAGAATAATTAATACCTTCTATTCTAAATTAGTCCAAGGCAGGATTTAAAAAAGTGGAGGAAGTTTTTATTTAGTTTAAATAGAATTTTGATTGCAAAAAACCATTACAAAGATTTTTGTAAATGTATCTTTACTATGTGATATTCTGATTAAAACATAATTCTGATAAATCTGCTTTGTTGAAGTGAAAACATCGAACTAAAAGTAGAAAGAGCGGAGCGAATGTTACAGAACTGGTTTCTTACTTGACGCCTTATCCCATATTAGAATTGGACTGTTACTGTTGATCTTCGTAGTTATAATTGTTCACCCCCAAATCTCCACCTCTCATATATACTTAATTATAAAGCATCGCTTTCTTCTATCATGATTCGCTTGGAGTATACACATGGGCGTAGGGAAATGTTCATTATGGAGGTTTCAAAATCGTGAGTTTACTGACATTAAGTTAAAACTAACTATTAAAACATAAAAAATAAGAACATTGCTATTTTATACAGTAGTGGTGGAACTTTATTTGTGTAGGAGGGGAAGGGGGAAAGAGGTGGGGCTAGTAACAAAAAAGATTTTTGTGACTTTCTACCCAAGGGAATAGGAAATTGGATGCTCCTGGAAGTTATTTATAGTGATCCTCATTTGGAGAGTTTTTAAAAATTATGCTCTTTTAACAGCTATTTAGAATAGTGCTCCACTTAAAAAAAATAATTTGGGTACTCCTAGAGGCTATTTGGAGTAGTCCTCCTTTGACAAATTTTTGGAAATTTTTATGCTTCTAAAATATATTTTAAGAGGCGATAGCCAGAATTTTGTTATAAGCTAGATTTCATAGAATATATTTAAAGTGATCCTTTCACAGAATTTGTTTGATATTTGAAATGCCTAAAGAAGCTATTTAAAGTGTTCTCCACTTGATTATTTTTAAAAACTAGATGCTTCTAAAAGCTATTTTAAGTGGTTTTTCACTAGCAAATTTTTTAAATTTGATGCCTTTCCCCCAAATAATTTTTGGAAATCGAATGGTGTAAGAATTTAATTGGCATTGTCCTTGATTGGATTAAAAAATAAATTATATGCATATATAAGTTATTAGAATGAAATACACGGATTTGCGCGGAATAAATATATTAGGATAAAAAGTAAAAAAGTAAGTAGAGAGGTTAAAACGGGTAAAAATTACTAAAAGGCTACAAAAGGGTAAAAAGGGTATTAAAAGGAAAAGTGTAAAAAAGGGGTAAAAGTTCAAAAGGAGCAAAAGGGGTAAAAAGTAATATAGTAGATTTTTCAAGCAAATTTTACCAATTTTATATCACGCTTCTTACCTGTTTTGGACTATTGGGCCTTTTAAAACTTTGTAACATTTTTGTACTTTTTACCCTTTTCACCCCGTTTATCTTTATTGCCCTTTTTAAAGTTTTGGCCCTATTTTACTCTTTCTACTTTTTTGCCAATTTTACCCGTTTTATCTCTTTTACCACTATTTTCCTTTTTTGCCCTTTTAATTCTTTTTACAGTTTTTACACTTTTGATTCTTTTTACTTTACCATATTAGTCGTTTTAAAAATTGATTTAGATTAGATTTTTACATATTTAACCACTTTTTACACTTTTGACACCTTTTTACATGAAGCTTTTCCCGGTATAAAAATATTTTAGGTTAAAAATCTAAAAAAGGTCAAAAAGGTTAAAGAGGGTATAAATTAAATCTAATAAGATTAATTTTACAAAAAGAGAAAGCATTGACGGAAAAAAGTACTGAAATTATAAAAAGGGTAATATAGGAAAGGGAAAAATCTAGTAAGAAGGGTAAAAAATAAATTTAGTAAAAATAAAGGCTAGAAGTGGTAGAGAGACAGGAAAGTACTCTTCTTTAATAGTTGTATCAATTTTCATCTTTCACTTCCCAGATTTTATTTTGAAATTCCATATATTCAGACGTCATTCGCCTCTCCGGGAATTTCTATTGACTGTCATGTCGAACTATTATTTATATCACACCAAATAAATGTTTTTATATTAGTTTTGAGAATATTGAGTGAATTCCCTTTACTATTTAGAATTTTTCCATTTTGGAATTTAAGAATCAAACATTAATGGTTGTTAGGGGTGGTTCTTTTACCCACCTGACAAATTTCAATTTTATACAACATTGAAAAGTAATTTACTATTTTAGTTTTGGGAATTTTGATAACCGCCATATCACCAGCCCCCTTTCTAAATAGTAATTATTTAGAATACATTTTGTTATTGGAGTAATTACTTTACATTCATGGTAAATTTAAATTGTTTGACTCACTTAAAAGTGTTTTTTTGTACATAACACTACTCCCCCTATGACCTTTTTCACTATTTAAAACATTAAAAGCTCTATAGTTATTTGTATTGTTATCTTACCTTTTAGCCGAATTTTAATTTTGTACCACATGGAAAATTTATTGTTTCTATTATTTTTGGAAACTGTAAACCTCCCTACCCCCCTTTCTATCGAAACAACTCATAATTAAAAATTAAAAATTTTAAGACAAATATTTGCATTCTACCTGCCTGCCGAATTTAAGCTTATTACCAAAAATATAACAGTGTTTTTTGTTAATGCCCCTGTTTCCTAAAGTCTCAAATAAATATTTAGCAATCCCCAATATTTATTTGGGGTGGTAATTTTACCTGCCTACCAAATTTCAGTTTTTTACCACCTTGGGAAGTAGTTGTTTACTACTATTTTTTGAGATTTTGAATCACTCACACCAACCAACCCTTTTCCCTCAGATTCACTCCTAGAAATTTTAAATTTTGATATTTATTGGATTATTTGGAGTTGTCTTTCTACCCGTTTGCCGAATTTTAATTTTATGCCTCATTTCCATTAGTTATCGAAATTTTGAAACCCCTCACCCTTTTTTTAAATCTTTATTTGGGGTTGTCTCTTTGTCCGTCAAATTTTAATTTTATACTTCAATTAAAGAGTTATTTTTCTAATTATATCCCCATTTCTTGGATCCACATTTTGAAATTTCCCATTTTTAGATTTTTATGGTTCTATGGGGTATCTCCTCAATTTTTTTTTCTTTCAAATTTCAGCTTTCCAGCTCTTCTATTATTATTTTTTTTAACTAAGAACACAATGTTCCAAGCCCCGTTTCATCCCCTTTGGGGTTGAATTTATTATCAGATGCCTACGATCTAAAAGGAATCTCTCTGAAAAAATTCAATATTTCAGTTTCAGAGCCTCCGGAGATACGGTGATGTGCCAGTGAATCAGGGCTTTCGTCTTTATATAGACAAGCCAATAGCCCGTACTTTTCGCGAGTTTTGTATATTTTGTTGACATTAAAGTCAGAAGGGTTTTTTTATTTTTGTAATTTGGGAAAACTGGTAGACATTATGTTATTTTAATGGACTGTCTCCTAGCGTTACCAAATATACACCATGTTGATGAGACCACACACCGTCTCTCTGTCATGTCCAGGTTGGGGAATTTTCATTAGCAGGCCCCCTTTCTTACTGACATCTGTTCGTGAAATTTTTAATGACAGGCGCCCTTTATTACTACCATGTCATAATCTGGTCGAGGAAATTTGTTTAGCAGATACCCTTGTTTACTGTATTTTCATATTCCTTATGTGGCTGCCTATTTTGAAAGAACTTCCTTGTATACATTGTTAGCCGTCCTTCTCTTAGGCGCCAGAACCACCAGTTTACTCGGTGTGCTCACCCTGGAGCATGCTACGTAGAGCAGGCCATGGGAGGGACAGTCTTCTCTTAAATAAACCCCCACTTTCTTCAAGGACTGACCCTGAGCCTTGTTGATGGTTATTGCAAGGCAGACTTTGAGCGAGAACTGAATTCTATTAAACTCGAAGGAATAGTCCGAATGAACTAGGGGAATGCAAGGTATGAAGTCTGTTTCTCTATAATGACACCATGTGAAGATGGTAGCCTATATGTTGTTGCGATGGAGGGCCTTCACTTGCAGCATGGTCCCATTGCACATCTTTGGGGGCTTCAAATTGCGCAACAACATGATAGGTTCTCCAATATTCAAGAGGAATGTGTGATTAGGCAGTCCAAGAAGGTTGAGGGTGTGCAAAAACTTTACCAGATATTTGAAATCTTCCATCTTCACAACTGAGTCAACTGAATGGTAGGTCATCTTCTCCAAGACAAACGTTCTGAAGATGAGGTTGTTGATCTCCTGTGCCTTGTTGCTTCTAGAAGCTAGAATAGTCTTCTCCCTCTGCCATGACATAGGTTTCCCTTTTAGGTTTCTAGGTCATGATAAATGATTGAATTCAGACTGTTCATAGTTCTGCACTAATTGACACATGCGAAAGGGAAGGTCTATCTTTCCCTCTACCTCCTCCACCCTACTATCTACAAATTCTAGCATACTGTCTGCGAACTCCCCAGTGCTATAACCTCTCAGGTGAACTCTCATATTTTTATATAATGATAGCTTTTGAATTTTCGGCAATAGCTATGATGCTTTTAGGCAGGCCTTGACTTTATTGACTCGGGTACCTCGGGATACTACTAGCAGGGTCTGCCCGAAGTCCCCCACCAGCATCACCATCACTCCCCCCCTCAGTTTATATTTGCTGCGAAAGTCCGGAAGCGTAAGGCTTAAAAGGGTGGAAGATATCGTTTGATACAGCTGCCACCGTACATGCATGGATACTTCATATTAAAATTTCCACATTGTCTATGGATCATGTTGCTCTTCACTATTTAGTACAGGGTGGAATCTACCTCTAGGTCTGGTATCCCAACACTGATGACTTGATCAATATGTTGTGGTGAGATCCTGGTTTCCAGCCACAGCAGGATATAGATGTGTGCAAGACCTTTCTTCTGTCATTCCACCGATTACATAAAGCACCTAGAACTCCAAAAAATGCTTCCTTTCAGCAATAGACTCATGATCTTCTTCACGTTGAGATGGAAAACCTGATTTAATATGTCATGGTGATCCTAAGCTTTTTGATCTGGTATTGGGGCCTCTGATATCTCCTTACATTTCAGATTGCAGGTAAATGCTATAAATAAATCAGGCCAACCTAAGTGGTGCACGTATGTCATGGCGTCCTGCATTCGTTCATACATATACCGTGGTCCACCGATAAAGGAAGAAGGCAGGATCAACATTTGGCCCAACTCAGGAACATTGGCGTCACACTTATTCACATTGTATTGCAGGTAAATTTAGTTTGCCACCTTCAACTTCTTCTGATTGGATATGATGAAGTTCAACCTCTCTTTTTCAATCTAGACAAACAAGACCTCCAAGAATAGATTGAGGAGACTGCGGGAAAGATAGGGTGGTTCTGTTCTCCTTCCCTTATCATAATGCAGTAGGAGTAAAACATGGCTGTAGAGTTTGGTCATGGGTTCATTTGAGGTGGTGCTATTGAATACCCGTCCTATCCTTAACAAAACATGAGAGGTACTGTAGGGTGTCATAATCTTTGTGGGTCTCACAGATTCTACTGAAATTGTTGTCACGATGTGTAGCACGATATTCTTTCTCTATAATATCTGACACACAATCATGACAGCTACCTCAATTGTGGTGGGTGCATTGACTCGACCACTGTGACAATAAGTGGAATTCTTATCGGAGTGGATTACGACTTAAAACCCCTTTTTATTTTTTGAAACAGTACCCATGGAAGACATAGGCTACCAACACTGAATCTATCTTTCGCCTGACCCAACTCAACCAAATTGAGCAATAAGCCCTTAAAAGTTCAAACATGGTAAAATCAGTTATACAACCTACACTGGCGCTGACAGCCCAATCCAACCCAACCCAAATATGAGTCCCCCGACGTTGGCCAAATTCAAACATGCTTGTCTTTCCTGTTCAGTCTGTTCATACTAGGCGTGGAATATGCTAAATGTTATATATTGTTTTTTGTTTTCATCGTATCTAGTGTTCTTACTCTATTTTTCTACTTTCTTCTTTTTTATTGCTTTATTTTTTATCTTTTTTTTATCATTTCAAAATGTCAAAAAATAACAGATTCGAACTTATCGTTGATCAATACATGTTCGTAGGCTGCTTGTCTTAGTCAAGTCTACTTTAATCGATTTTAAATTATAGTCAAATATTTCTATGGTCATCCCATGATACTCTTTAAGCTTCTCTGGATGTTCTTGCAGCGGTAAACACGTTGGGAAATACTCACTTTCCCTCCTCTTCACATTGAACTCATGCAACCACAGCGTTTTTAACTTAATAGCCATTTTCAAAATCAAATTACAATCACACAATAACAATAGTGCTAAATCATCATCAGAATATTTCATGTTGAAGCTCTTAGACAAGATATTATTTTCTTATACGTCCAGTGTTGGCCCTAGAGTCAAGTTGGGTTGGGCCGGGGAGTCTGGTCTAGTCGGTCCTGACGAAGGATGGCTCCATTGTAGGTGTAACCTTAGAATTACTCATATATTTGTTTTTATCAAGCTACAGGTTTTGCGTCTGGGCAACTAAACCAGGTTTTACATAAGTGAATTTGCCACACCTGAAAGTTGTTTCTTTCTTGTCATCCCCCACGTACTGAATTCAGGTACTGCTGTGGCACTGGAGGCAAGCAACCCATCCTGTGATACACCTAGCCTTGAATCTTAAATGTAATCCTGAAGTTGCCTTCAGAACCTTTCTTCAACACAATTGAAGTGATTTGGAAGCAACAATATTTTCTGATGATATTCTGGAAGTGCCTGGGGTGAGGGTGCTGCCCAGTTAACAAACTGTGGGAGGGCTCAGGTAGTTGATCGAAGGGAGGGGGCTGCAACTTGCCTCTACTCCAGTACATGTCAGGGGTATCGTCCTTCCACTTCTTTGATCTACACCACTGACTGATAGTAACCAATGCACCTAGCTCAATCGTCTTATCTGACTCGTAACTGATGTCAGGGCTGTAATTGAGAGCAGAGTTTATTTTCTTATAGCATGGAATATTCTTGCACTGCTCTCTCTTTTTTTAGATTAATAATTTCTCACCACTGTCACTAGATGAACCTTCAGATGCTTTTGGGAATATGCAGCAATGTCAGTGGCTTCATTAAACTCAGGATACTTTGAGAAGACGAAGCAACAGCGAATCGATGACACTACGGATTTTTTTCTAGTGTATTTATCAGCTGCTTCCCACAGCTTCTTTCTTATTGAATTTGTAACCCTGGCACGGCGCTTTTTTCCACCTAACTTCTGTGGAATATTATCGGGACATTTCAATTAAGGAGTATCCTTTTGATGTGGGATGAACTGGGATAAGGGTGGCAGCTCCTCAATTGTCTGATGAATATTTAAGTGATCCAGGGACAGGTCACTAGTCAGCGTGAACCTTCTTAAACCCTCATCAGGCTCCCAAAATCCAGCCAAGAATTGTCCATTTTGGTAAATCTTAAACCTCCAGGGGAACAACTGCCATGCCACTTCAAGTTCGCAGACCGTGGTGCTGTAGGTATTATTTTTTGATATAAGAGTGCAGTACGCCTATTTGCTGACACAGCTGTCCCCTAACTGTGCATAGTAAACACTTGACATCTATCCCATTTCTCTGACATATACTCAACCATATTGTACCAAATCTCATGGCCTAGATAGTAATTGCCAAACACGGCCTATGGTGGAAAAGACAACCTTCACCATCGATCATAAGCAAAACATGTTGAGGCACCTCTTTACCATATACCAATAAAATTTAGAACACCATTACACACCAATAATCCAACTTTCAAATTACATAAAAACCAAATCCAGATAGAATCGAATACAAAATCAATCCAATTTTTTCAAAACCTGATATTAAGTTCCGATATTTAATCCAAAAATCAATACAATAAAAAAATTAACTGTACGTTGCACCTCACAGACTCTTCGCTTGTTTATCTAAATGAAACGAAATAATAGACATGGTTGCAAAAATTTAATGAATGAAAGAGCAACATATTCCACAAAAGAGCACATATTAATTTAAATAAGTATATGTTCATAGTAACATATTGAGAAAAAGTAGCATCATCGCTCACCAAAGAGCATAGCAATCAACTCCATTTCTCCAAGCTTCACTTAAAAATGTATATATTTTATATCTTGGAAAGTACTTGTCTTATAAAAATATATTTTAAATAAATATTACTTACTTTTTATAAAAACAGTAATGGATGTAAAGTAAAGTAAAAAGTGCTATAACTTTGCTCTAATAAGTTATTCCGTATCTCAAAGAGTTGCAGAGATATTATCAAAACCGGAGGTATCCGCTTATTTAAAATACCCTCCAAGTCATTTTCCCTGAAAAATTAGATGTGCCATGATTTGTTTTTTGGAGTGATACCTTTACATTCATGGAGAACTTTCATTTTATACCTTCTCCAAGAGAGGTCTTTTATTCTACTTTTACTATCCTTCCCACCCCCAAAATCTTCCGGTGTTGCATTTTAAAATTTAAGATGCTCAGGATTTTATGTGATATACCTTATTGATGAATTTCAGCTGAAAGAAAACAAATACATATTTATTTATATAAGTTTCGGAAATTTGGAGAATTGAGATTTTTAGCCCCTTTCATTTATCAATCCTCATTTATAAGTTTTAAATTTTAAGATTTTTTTATTATCTAGGGCATCCTTATATCTGCTAATGGAATTTAAATTTCATAGCATACCTATAAGTGTTATTATTTTATTTTCCTTTGTAGGATCGTGCCTAGCTACAAAACAATATCAAATGATTACTACAATTAAAGACGCAGTCATCTACATACCCGAGTTGCCCCATTTCATCATTAACACCAAACTCCGGATCTAAGCACGCTAACATGACCGGCCGGCAACACACACCCCGGCTGAGTGACACTGCCCAGCTTTGAAAGTCGGCCACCTGAGAGAATGTCGCTTGCTAGTGCTTTCAAAGGAAATTGAGAGAATTCTGGTACGTTCGATTCGTCTCTGGAAGAAGAACCCAGATTACCGGAGAGCATGCTAGTATCGGCGCGTCATTTTGGTTGGGCCTTTTTCCGCAACCGGGTGAGTTGAGTGTCTCCGAAACGCAATAGTTTACCCTTAAGCTATTGTCCCTTGTTCGACTCAAACGACTCACTCTGATTGTTCTTTATTGTATATTATGTTTTGCACCTTCTACATCTTGTTGGTAAAAAGAAGGAGGCTGCACCTTTATTTCCCATAGTCCCATTTAAAATTTCAAGGTGCTTATGGTTATTTGAAGTTGCTTCTTTACCTACCTTTTAAATTTCAGTTTTCTACTACACCGACAAGTATTTGTTTCTATAATTTTGGGAAATTGTAGATACCTTCCCCTCCCCATTTTTTAAACTAACCTTAGAAATTTCAAATTTTAAGACTTATTTGGTTATCTGGAGTTGTTATTTTACCTGCCTACCAAATATAAAATTTCTACCCCACCTAAAACATTTTTTTCTGTTTGTATCCAACCTCCCCATCTTACTCTATGTACAAGAACCACATTAGATAAAAATTGGACTCTAAAAGATATTTGGAGTGGTACCTTAAACTTCCAGCCAAATTTTAATTTGTTTCCACATTAAAAAGTAGATATTTATGTTAATTTTGAAAATTTTGAGCCCCACACCCCCTTTTCTCCAAATCACTTTTATAAATTTCATATTTCAAAATTTATTTGGTCATCTGGAGTTGTCTATTTACCTGTCTGACACATTTAAATTTCCTACCTATTCTGATTTCTTTTTCTAATTTATTGGATCCCCATTTTGAAATGTTTCTAATTATGTGGGGAAATCCTTTACCCTTCTGCCAATTTTAATCTTTACAGATTATATCTCAGTTTTTTTTTGACATACACAATGTTCCAAACCCCGTTTCATCCCTTTGGGGGTTAAATTTCTAAAAACCCCTCCTTAACGGATTTTTACGACCAGAAAGGAACTTTACAACCAAATATCTAGATGATGAGTCAGGGCTTTCGTCTTTATATAAGTTATTTAGATTTGGCGTGACCCCCTATGTATTTTAAAAATCTAATGCCACTAGAAGCCATTTAGAGTGATATTCACGGGGCCATTTTTTGAAAATTAAATGCACCTAGCAATTTGGAGTGGTCCTTTTCCTCGCAAATATTTGAAAAAGATAATGCCTCTTGAAGTTATTTTAAATTTTATATAAGGCCATCTTTAAGATGTATACTAAACATTTAGGAAACTTACGGGTGTAAAGGAGCTAAGCTCTGCTAACCCTTCCTCCTCCCCTCACCCATGAATGTAAATATATTTGTACTATTGGCAGCATAAAGCCCAACCAAGTCGCCGGTGACTGTGATATCAATTTCTTAGTAGCGATTACCGTGTATAGGTGTCAGTTTTTAATTTATTCGAATATGAACCAGTTACGGCCAATCCTCGTAGTTATAATCATTCATTCCCCAATATTTGCCTTAATTGTACAACGTTGCTTTCTTACACAATTAACAATCTTAATCATTTCCCAATCAAGGAATACAAACATTTACAGATAAATAAAAATTAATATAAATATATAGGAATTAATAACCAGTGGAGGAAATGGGATCTAAAACTACCACCTACCCTGAACATAAAGTAACGTGTAAGAGTAGATGAATAAGCTATATATTGTGCTAAGTCATTTTCAGACCCACTTTTTTCAACGGCTCTAAATGGGAAGCATTAAATACCTCACATGCAAAAAAGGATGAGTCCAGAGTACATCCCGATTGTCACCCCCTCCCCCCTTATACACTACCTACAACGTGGGCCTGTACTCTGTCAGGATGTGCTATGAATGAGGCTAGGGAGAGGTGATTGTGTATACCTGTGTGGATTCGTATTTTACTTTCAACTTGGATTTTTAAGGTTTTATTAGTATTAATATATATTACAAATGTGATGTTTATAGTAATATAAGGATAAAGAACTAAAAGACTTTTCGGGAGCTTGTGACAAAACGAGGTATTGCTAGGAGTAACCTAGGAGTAATCCTAGGTAGTCCCTACATGGTTTTCGAAACCTGGTACCCTGGATTCGAGTGGTAGCCCTCTTCTACAAATACTGATGAACCGGCGTCCTAGCCTGTGTAGTTCCGGATCAGGCAGAGTGACCCCTATACTGAGATGTTTAGACAGCCACGATGGCTGAATTCCCACATTTTATCCTGCCCCCTGGTCTGGTTTCTGACCAAGGAATGCTGACAATGTTTATGTGGTCAGCTACTCTATTCTATTTTTACAGGATAATACCAACGCCCCGCAACACTCGTTTTGTCATTCACAAACTATAACACACAATATTATATAAACACGCCTTCCAATTTAGGCCGTTCCATTATATTAAATGACAAGTGTTAAAAATAATATGTCCTCTGCTTTTCAAGTGCTACCAGTGGTAATACTAGGTACTAGCACACACCGACACAGCTGGCAATGGATTAAAATATATTATATATTTGACAGACATGACGACGTCAAATAGGAACAAATTCCGATAATTTGCCTAAAGGCATGTGTTCTCTAAAACAGTGTGTTTTTAGAAAAAAACAGTTTTCACTGTTTAGGTATGGTGCCTTGCCTATTTCCCCACACTCTTAAGACAACGATTCTTTCCACCAGGTGGATATTATCTTTCTTTCTCACTACGGTCTATAACAAGGGAGGGAGATTATCTACCCTCCTCAACGAAGAGGAGGTGTAGTAGGGGTAATAGTGGGGGTAGAGGGTGAAGAAGGGAAAGGGGGATTGGGACAAGACGACTGCTACGACCTGATTTCGCACCGGGAAGTAGCGGAGATTACACACCATTTACCATCCGCTTGTCTTCCAAATGGCTTCTTTTAAACATATTTCACATGCTGTTTCCTCCCTCTCCTTCCCCTCCTTACGAGAGAAACGGTTAGCTTTTTACTCTGCTGTTTGATTTATCACACGACTCATGCAGCTTGTGTGGGGCAAGAGGGGGACGTAGGAAAAGAGGAAAGCGGGAGGGAGGTTGGATAGTGTTATAAAACCACTCTAATGACTGTGGTTGTTTGGGTTTCTCCTTATCTCTCTCACCCAGTTTCTTCTTCGTTCCATTTCTCTATTTCCCGCTCTCTTCATTTGTCCCGCTTGTTTACTTTCTTGTTTCCATGAATTCATCTTCTTTCATTTTAATATTATTTATCTATGTTATTCATGTATTGCTCTCATTTCATACGTCATATATTCTTATTTTAAGCTTAGTTATTTTTTTAAATTTCAAATAATCACTTCCTACTCGGATGTTTAAATTAGTTGTTCCCTTTCATTTAATTTATTTTTATTAAACTATCCTATTTTCCTTCTTTACTTTTAGTTTTCTGCATCTTATTACACGTCCGGGATGTATGCATCTTAACAGTTCATACATGAAGAGTGAGGAAGGGAGGATTTATAGGACACGTACCCGAATTCATTTGGAGGTGGAGTGGGTGAAAAAACCACCCTCAGCAAACCCAATCGGGATTCGAACCTGGACTTCTACATCACTTGCAAACCATACTTAATGAGCTTGACGTTAGTCTTCATGCACTCCGATGTAGGTTTCCTACTTAATGCCCTTCTCTCTACAATTCCATATATGTGCCTATTTACCTAGTTCCATACTCTCCCTCTGGTTATTTCTCTCTCTCTCTTTCTTTGACTAACTTAAACTTTGTCAAATTAGACATATCTATAATTTTGTTTCTAAACTCCAGCAATAATTTAAGAATAGTATTAAAGAATTTAACCTTCACCTTCTAAACACTTATGACTAAATTTACACACGAATTATAATCTACCTTAACCTAGAGCAACCCACTTATAGTCGGATCACCATGAGAATAACTAGTTATCAAACATGTAAAAATAAAGGCATGGCATCTAACTGTAACAAAAGGCCTCTAAGGCTGTCAAGATCCATGCAATCTGATGGCTGCATGGCACATGGCTTGGCGTATTATTACATAAATGTATAATAACGTTATTTACATGACAAGCTGACTGTAGTCTACACACACATCTCTATAATATGGTTCATTGTATACCTGGATTTTCTTACAAAATAGTCATTTGGAGGATCTTTTAAAAATAACAACCTTTTTTTTGGCAGTCAACATTGAAAGCATTATTTTTATTAGTGTTTTTATGTATTCATACAATCAATAAAAAATGACAGCTGCAGATAACACGTGAAACACGTGAAAACGTGAAAGTAGATCTAGTAGCTTTATCTTGCTGTCAGATATATCCATTCGTAAGAAAATTGGGGAATAGCTTGGGTTTGTAAGAGTAAGAAAGTGAAAGGCTTGGGTCAATAATGTGCTATGTCACAATAATGATAACAGTTATTGCTCATATTTAATTTTATACTTGTATATTAGGGCTCTTAAACTTTTTTTACGAGTACATACCCCAATGGTTTGCCCAATAAATCCCCATATCCCCCTCGCCAGGCTGTCGAAATCATCACAATCATCACCATTACTATTAGATACCAGTATGACTTCAAAGCACATCAATACCTTGGTTTTGCTTTACATATTTATAGCTAAGAAAAGAATATTGGAAATATGATTTAATATAATATTTATTTGTAGAAAAACGGCGAGTCACAAATACACAAGATAACTACAACTAGTGAGATTTTTACTGTGGTCTTTGTGCTGTAAAAATATGGAATTGAGGTATAATGAGGTTACAATTTAGCAATGACTTTACCTACTTACTTTATGGTATTAGGATCTCGAAGGTTAATTGCCGTAATAACAAAAGTACGCTACCTATCTCTATCTTGAGCTAATTATTTCAATTCATCTCATTACACCCTATCTCTATATTGAGCTAGTTCTATCCAGTCTACCTCATTACACCCTTTCCTTATCTCGAGATAGTTCTATCCAGTCCACCTCATTACACCCTCTCTCTATCTCGAGATAGTTCTATCCGGCCCACCTCATTACACCCTCTCCCTATCTCGAGATAGTTCTATCCAGTCCACCTCATTACACCCTATCTATTTCAGCTCCACTCTGAGTCTAGGACTTACCAATGAACATTTCCTATTGGGTTTGCGGGTCACTACATACACTTACAATATATTTCACCGGAACTTACACCAAAACACTCCATTATAATAATTATAATAAAAATGCCTGGATAAATACTCTACAGAATAATAAAAATTACACCACAGTAATTATGTGGTTCCATAAATGTATACAAACAATCGGCTGGCCCTTCACCGGGACTCACACCGAAACACCTAATTATACACAAATAATGCTAAAACCTGCCTGGATATTGGTCCAGTATAGAAGTAAAAAAAAACGCACCGCAGCCGGTTAAGTGGTTCCAGAGATCCTGATTTACAGATATAAATAAATCCGACCGTATCTTTAACGTAGACTCAAACCCTGACTGTGTGTATGCGAGATCCTCCCTTAGCAGACATCCTAATTAATACAAATAAACGCACCGCAATCGGTTATGAAGTTAGAGGTATCTTTGCCAACAGACAAACATTCTTAAAAACAGTACAGAACTACAATATTTTTTTGCTTAAAGATATTTACATTCCCAACCTTAAAAAAGCAGAGATATCATGTAAAGTGTTTTTAAGCTCGTAAACCAAATACAATATTTCTCCTTGCTTTTCATTTATTTAAACTTCCTTACTCTTATATTATATTAATAATTGCCTACGATATGGCCAGTTTTAATGTTTGGATTTCAGGATTGATTTAGTAAAAAAACAGATTTGAAAAAAAAAAAAAACACAATACAATTAATATCATACACTTAATTTATTAGAGAATGATCATCAACGTAAATCTTATTAAACTACAATGTTTCTCAATCAAATAATTTCTTAAACCTTTTACCAATAGTTATGTTAATAATAAATAAGGTATGGAATCGAACTATGGTCACACAAAGTTATAGACAGTAATAATAATGTTGAAGAAACAAATAAATTCACTTTTATAACTAGAATATGCTTTTATGAAATATCTTTTTTTTTGTCCAGCCGGAAATAGTATAAAATATTTTAAATCAGGTTTGGTGCCCTTAAATTATCCAAGTTTTTTTTAGCTCAGCTTCTTACAAATAAAGTAAAAATCTTTTATAGTTAATATGTTATTTGCTTTATATGTGTGGAATATAATAATTAATAAATTCATAATTAGCTATTCCCAGTAATAAAGATTCTGAAAAGAGGGACACCTGCTTTAAGGATCCATGTAAAACCAATAAATGTGGGTAGCACTGCTGCCAAAATAATGTGTAGAGTGGTTAAATCTTTAACAGCTAAAAAAGCCAGGCCATATATTAATGAGACAAAACATAATTGATTAAGTATGTAACGAATAATTGATTTTATTAGGAAGGGAACAAAAACGTAAAATTTAATTAGTAGATCAAACCATTTGGACATCACAAAAAGACATATCCCCTCCCCTATCACTCCTTCCAGACAGTCAATAAATAGTTTAAGGAGTTAAGGCTTTCTCTAAATCTGGCCTTGGGCGTAGCTAGGCAAACTATTCCGCAGTCATGTGTGGAGGTAAAGCATACCGCGTGGGTGGAGCCAATAAGTTGCTACCTTACAATCTCGTTGGAGTGTACTTTGGGTTTAGTAATGCTTACATAATTTACAATCACTTTTGGAAATTATAATCTGCATCACTTCTAAAACTGACTTAATATCTATTCTAGCTCATGATCTTTTTTATTTACAAACTTTTAAAATAGCATTAAGAATTAAGGTTATTTTGAATAAACTATATGAGAAAATTAATCATATGTTGAGCACAAACACGATTATTAATTAACATATATAAATTAACACCCTTATTTGAACCCTGTTCAATTAAATATATAATTGACCTTTCAAATCAGTGTGTTGCGTGAAAGAATCCAATATAATCCTATTTTCTTGTAAAAAGCAACTTAATAAATACATAATTGGAGTTGAAGTGTAAGCTAGCTACCTGTAGTGATGGTTACGTGGACTAAGGCATCACACACAGAATAAACAGGATTGTTGATGATGAGTAGCTAGAGGCTCTAATCTAAGTCGGGTTTATATAGGGAGTTGATTTCCACACATATGCAATCTATGTGTTATTTGTAAGTAGGTAATCGGTGCCCGGTGGTATAACTCAAGCCTCAAAGCCAAAGCCAAACCCCCTAATAATTTTAATACTAACCTAAACTATGCAAAGTATAGCTAAAATAAATAGCACCAAAAGGTGTTAAAAGATTATATAGTTTATATTTTGAGATCATCATCCACCACTTGATATCCAAAAGGCATACCTCTCTGCACATCAACATTACCAATAAAATAACAAAAAAATAAAACTTCAATGCTTTGTAATCAAGGCCGGATACATTTTAAAATAACAATGCATTATTTACTGCTCAAACAAATAAAAAGTTGTGAAAAAATATCTAAGTTAATGTCTATAATAATTATCATTCTGATGATTTAGTACATTATTGTTTTTAAATCTCTCAATTCAAGATAAGATTTATCACACTTAGGAACCGCACCTATGTAATTTCAAAATCCCTCGTAGCTCACTCAATTATGCATTAAGTTGAGACTAATACGTATCTTTGACTTGATTGGAATTAAAACTGACAAAGCTATCAGAATCGTTTTGTAAACGCAATAAGGAATAGTGCCTTAGAGGTCTCGATCACAGCAAGAGGCTGGTAATGAATTAACATTTCTTTCAGACACATTTGGAAATGGTAGTTAACTAGTTTATAAGGAAGGAACAAATATTTTCAAAATACTTTTAAAGTTCGTAATAAAACTTCACTTTTAAATATTCTATATGCGTATAACCCGAACAGGCAGTAAGACGCGGTGCTAATAATAATAATAATAATAATAATAATAATAATAATAATAATAATAATAATAATAATAATAAATAATAATAAATATTCTATACATTTTATTCAGATTTTATTCATGAATATAGCACATTGGATTGATTTTTATTTTAACTACTTGCTATATACTATACAAGAAAAAAAAGAGTCAATCACAGAACTTACATTAATTTAATAGTGGTCCTAAGTTATCATAAAAAGAAATCTAAATAGTTTTTAGAGAAATCTGATATTAATTTTTTTGTACTTGTATGGTGCCCTTAAGTCTCCCTTTCCTCCAAAATGTAATTCTCTCATCAACTTTGATTTAATCCCCATCCCCCCACTCCCAATACATTTCTGGGTGCACCACTGAGCTCTATGATGTGGGCTTTCTATCCACCTCATGCTAAATTTCAGTGAATTTATTCCTCCTTGTTCATATCCCATAAACTCAAATGTTGTATAGCTCTTATGTTAAGACGTATTAACCAAAATCAAACTAAAACGCTATCTATTTTTTTTTTAGCGTTAATACAATTTGTCAAATGTGATAAGTTGGTGGAGCTAGTATTTGAAGTGCGAATTTATAACAACAGCTCCAGCAAATTTTGCAACTTTCGGATAAGCACAGATCAATTTTAATAGAAAGCTAGAACAACAGCTAGAAAAATTACTAGATTTATTTTCACGTATTTATAGATCAAATCATAGGATCTGCATCTGTTACTCTTAATATACTATGAACACTTATGAAATAAATCCTAATACTAATTTAGTAAAACATTATCATTGTTGACCGCAGACACATATGTTTATGTATTCTTAAAGTTTTCCCCCCGCCAAAACCTACTTTACCTTACGCGCGCCAGTGGGAAAGTGGACTAATATCAAGGTCATCAGGTGTGGCTTGTTGTTGAGGGAGGCTTGGATTACGACGGGGTACGCTCAGGGTGGTTTTCTGCCAAAGAGTTTCACACTCTCACACCTTACAAATTATGTTATATTTCCACTTAATTCTACCTTTCTTCACCTTACTCATCTAGAAATTAAATGCGTCTGACTCGGATGACTATCAAGGTATTGAGATGCAATATAAAATGTTTACCATCACGTGATAGTCATGTTGCTCCGAATAACAACTTTAGTTGTATTAATACTTTTTGTCATGGTGGCAAAAACTTTGTGAGAAGGAGAATAGCAATATAAATGTGTATTTGAATTAGTGGTTCTCTCCATGAACAGCAAGAACTTCTTTATTATGGATTATAATTCATTGCCTCAATTTAGTACTGGAAATAAAATGTCGTTTCAAGAAATGTATCTCGTTTCCGAATCTAAACAAAACTATCTCGTTATTCTTTTTTACAGTCAAACTTTTTTTTTTTTCAAAATAAACTTTTCACAAATAAATCTAAGAGATTTTTTTTTAAATATTAGAAAAAAATATTCTACAGCTAATATGGTGTAGAATTTGTTCTTTCTTTCATCTATAATATGAAAATAAAAAATTAACTTTCCTTCTTTCTGTTATGTACACACTTACAATCAGTCTTGACTCACTAAGAGTTTTTCTGAGCTGTGAATTCTATTTTCGATGGCTACGTTTGTAAATGTATTAGTTGTTGTTGTTGTTGTTTCAATTTTGATATCTTTTCTCTCCCTTCATATGTGTAATACGTTTTCTTAATATATTTAACCATTTCCCGTTTTCAAACTTTTTGTGTGTGTCTGACTTTTTCTTGTTAGATTTTTGTTGAACTTATTTTTCGTCGAGTTTTTTTTTTTTTGTGGAG
>CABFWB010003071.1:54460-69835 GCA_902151455.1 Timema bartmani
ATATATATATCCTTCTGTATCATATTTAAAATATCTAACTTTTATATATAAATAAAATACCTTATACTGTTACCTATTCTTTATGTCACTTTGGTACCCTAGTTTCATCTAATCATGGGAAGTTTTTTTTATATAATGGCAAATATTTGAATTGTTTCTAATAATAAATATTTGTAGAGCGGGTTCGCGGAAACAAAACTCAAATGGATCAGTGTACGGTCCATTTGTTTGATGTTAGTCCTATCGGCTCCTCTGAAATATTTGTTTTTTTATATCTTTTGAATTTTCTGCTAATGGTATCGTTTTTGTTGTTGTACACCGGCCTTAATTAGTTGTGGAATTGAGGAGGTGGCTACATTACAATCTAACACCATCAAACTTAGATTCCCAACAACGACTTTAAAAGTTTCACATGACTAAATACTACGGTCCAAATCCGAATAATTCAGCTCGAGTGGCTTTTTCTCCACAAATTACATTTAGCATCCAATCCATTCATCAACCTATATTTTGGACAAGCCATGAGGACGCAGCCTGTTTACCACAACAATGAGAGAATACTCTCCAAACCCAAGACCCAGGGAACTATGGCGTGTAATAGTGAAGGAGTGGCTCGGTGCAGCAGTAGACTGGTGGAAGTTATACGAGAGTTACTTAAAACATAGGAGGAACTTTGTACAATATTAAGAAAGTGCATAGACTCTCAGCGTCTCATGGTCAAACTACAAGCTATGGCATACGGAGAAGCCAAAACTAGACGTGACCCCACAGACCATTTCATCTCGAATAAAAATACAACTATACAATAAATTATTCCCCTACATTCTATAGGAATAAATTTTACACCTTATTTTCAAGCTCCTACAACTTACCATAAAACCTTAACTTACATCTGTGTCAACCATCTGCCTCTAACAACTCATAGAACGATCCCAATCCTACCTGAGAGACATTCAACCCTAATCCCCCCCGGCAAACAAATTCCACCAGCTCACCTACCCAAGAGATCTCCACCCATCTTCTCAATGTAGTTAGTGTTCTGAATTGCACTTACACAATAACTGTCTATTCCTCGCAAAGAGGAGAAACGAGACAACAAGAAACCAACTGGCCCTTCTAAGCATCCAGGGAAATTGCCAGAGGGGGAAGAGACATTGGCCCATTTACTCCTAGAAACTGAGGCCATCTTAAGAGGGATTGCCACGAGTTCCAGTAGAAGCTGAGTTTGGATAATTCATCGTGGTGAGGACCCAGGTGCATATACGAACTCTCCTAAGACTTCAATCCTCAACCTCCCAGCTAAGAATAAGATGCATCTCAACCCGTACAGGTGAGGCTAGCCAAAACGGACATGGACCTTTAAGTCCTAGGATTCTGCCACCTGACAATAAAGATAGGAAACACCACAGTGTG
This sequence comes from Timema bartmani, assembly GCA_902151455.1. Lineage (NCBI taxonomy): Eukaryota > Metazoa > Arthropoda > Insecta > Phasmatodea > Timematidae > Timema > Timema bartmani. Next base: position 55,874 of record CABFWB010003071.1, read on the forward strand.
ATACGACATTTATCTTAGCAGGATGTTACAGCAAATCTTCTTCTTGGCCACGACTGGCTCAAAAGTAACAAGGCAATCTAGACTACGAGCGATCATGAGTTTTGTTTGGAAAACAAAACAGAGAGCAAATGTATTGGAAAGGCAAGATGTTCAATCCAGCTAAAGCGTAGACTATAAACAGTCAAACATGGATTTGGACATCAGCAGCAAAACAACATATTTCACGGACTAAAGACAAACTGCCAGGCTTTCGGCACCCATAACACCAATAACGTGACCAACTGTACGATGTGTACCAACAAGGTCAAGGAAAAAGGCCCTGTTTGGGGAACAAACTACAAGCCACACTGTCAAAGACAACGCATTGAACAATGGAGGCCAGGGCGAGACAATTAACTCCTCAATGTCTTATTCAAAGCGTCAAAAGCAGTAGGACTAACCACAACCGAGAGAGAATGCCTAAACCCTTCTATCTCCCAGATATATTTTTCAGATAGTCAGACCCTCCTACTCTTACTCCTCCTCCAACTCTCCCAAAACGAATGATACAAGAGAAACATGGTAACAAGAAGACTCAGGAAATGATACAGAAATGGTAGAAGATAAATGGAGTATTGAAATAACAACAAGCCACCTGATTCAGTAGCTACATGTTCTAAGGCATCACTCTCGTGTCAGACTATACTGCCGATGACAGGGAGATTGAGGTTCGAATCTAAGTCAGGTATACTGATGGTGTTTTTTTTCCAATTTAATCCAAATTCAACCTTTTTCATCCCTAACTCATTATCTTAATTAGGCATATGCATACAGCCTGAACAAGAAATAAGACAAGGTTCTAAAATAATAACCAATGAACCAGACAATAAAGGCTATACTCCCAAAAACACATAGTTCTAGAACAAGCCTTGATCTACAGATACAGCCCCAAGGAAGGATGGAAACTACTCGTCCCTGATATCAACCAAACGGAGCATCTCTAACACTTCCACGTCCACGATGAAATAGATTATCCCGGAGACAAGAACACTTTCCAGGCTGTAAGGAAACAGTACGCCTGGATCGAGTACCTAATAATGTCAGATAGTATGCCATAGATCGCCACACCTGCACAATAGTCAAGCCAAAAGAGAACGCCTTTTCGAAAGCACAAACTGACGGATCCTTGGAAGGAAATCGCTACTGACCACATGGGACCTTACCCAAGATCCTTCAGTTGAACAAGTTTTCTTCTCGTCATAACAAATCTGTTTTCCAGATGGATTGAAACGTTCCCACTGAAAAATTCCCAGACATCTCAGATAAAGAGAATCCTAGAAGGTGAAATCATCACCCAACGTAGACACACAGTGGCCCACTGTTCCAGATTACATCGTGGAAGATGCTATGCCCCACCTGTCAATTTCTTCAATGGACCATAGAAACTACCATTTATGGGAGAATCCCATGGTGCGACGGAATCAAGAGCTAAAGATAGGGGTCCACACCCATTTACAGACTTGAGGACACAAACATTCAGACAAAGCACTGCCATAGATCCTCTTTAGCCTAAGCAACAGGAGAAACGAAACCACAGGCTTGATTTTAACAAGTTTCTGCTAAGCAAACCCCAGTGACGTCCCAGAGACTGGAAGTCCCCTGACCCAGAAGCAACACCCAAGGAACCTCTTGGAGAGGTCCTCAATCAACACAGAATCTAGGCAAGGTATCACCTAAGCCAATACCAAGAGAGGTCTCTGAGGAGGTGCAAATTAACTACATTACCATTTTTAGCTTCTTGCACAAAGGTTTTACTCCAACACCAACTTGGGAATCCATGCAAGATATTGCCCTCAGTGTACCGAGTCTTATTTGATACAATGTACATGTGGAACAAATATTTATTGGATCAAGGCAGATAACGTCAATGGTAATGGTGAGGTTAAGGATTACTGAGAACAACTGCAAGTCCACCCAGAACATATCTAGACCCTAAGGACTGGAAGCACTTAGGCAGATGATGGACAGCTTCATAGAAATCTAGACATTAGAGATGATCGTCCAGAACAGTGGGGATTATTACACTCTAAACGATCGCTCTCCCGTTTACCTGACAAAGGCAGTTAGGACAGCTCAGTTCGTTTCAGCTCGCACCTCTAAAACAACGCGCACGAGGTTCAGGCCAGGGTGGACCATTGTACATGTGGGTTTGAGATAAGGGGAGGTAATAATAATAATGGTAATAATAATAATAATAATAATTGCCTTTATTCATCCGGTGAAGTTAAGGTGTTAGCCTTCTCTTCCACTTAACCAGAGCTGAACACAACATACACTATTACATTTATTAAAAAAACTAATTTTAATAAAGAAATATTCAAATAAGTAGAAAAACATTCGCATGCTCATTCATACACTCATTTAAAGCTCAAGTAGTTTCAAGAACTCACTTTAGCTTGTTAGATAAGATAAACTGATTAACCGCACGCTTGAAGGGAATTTTAGTTGTTAGGTGACGAGTCGAGTTATCTAGTTTGTTTCAAGCCTGTGATGGCAGGACAGTAAAAGAACGAGCATATGTTTGAGATCTATGTATGGGACATCTGTAATGTGGATTCTGATCTAGTAGCACAGGTGTGTTTATCCTTCAGAAATAGGAGTAGAGGTATTGAGGCTGAGATGTTGATAATATTTTGTGAAGCAATACTAATAAGTGTAGCCTTCGCCTTTCATTTATTCTTAGTCAACCCAGTTTATTAAAATACTTAGAAATATGTTAATGCCATTTTAAGTTAAATATGTATCGAACACATGTGTTTTGTAGTCGTTGTAGTAGTTCAGCTAGATCGTCTTTTAAGTCATTGTATACTACGTCGCAGTAGTCAAAGTGTGGCATTATTAAGCTCTGGACAAGGATAATTCACACATTTTCTGGTAGAAAATTCTTCAACCTTCTCAGCGAATGTAAGCAGGCATACACTCTCTTGTAAATCGAAGTTACCTGATCTGTCCAATTAAGATTTTCATCAATAGTCACGCCAAGGTTTTTAGTCATTGTTGTCAGTTGTACTGTGGCTACTCCTAATCATATGTCAGTCAGCAGGGAATAGTCTACATTCAGTAGTAGTCTGCTTGTTCATATAAGAATGGCTTGAGATTTATCAGAGTTCAATTTAAGTCCATTTATTTCACACCAGCTAGGTCAATATTTACTAGTTGTATGGCTGTATTTATTGAAGAACGGTCAGTGGAAATATATATTTGAAGGTCGTCTGCATACATGTGATATTTACAGTATGACATTGAATAAATGATATCATTCACATATATAAAACAAAGCAATGGCCATAAAACTGATCCCTGTGGAACACCAGCCTCAATTGGGCGCCATGTTGAGAACGTGTTGCCTATCATAACACTTTGCTGGCGGCCATGCAAATATGATCTCATCCACTGTATACTACCTGGAGAGAAATTAAATAACACATGCAATTTTACTAATAGAATATTAAAATTCACAGTATTAAAAGCTTTTGAAAAATCTAATAATATAAGAAACGTTAATTCACGCTTATCCATGGCTAGTCTAGTATCACCTGTGACATTTTTCAATGAGGTACATGTAATACGATGTGATCTGAATCCTAATTCATAGGCATTTAACAAATTGTGTGTATTAATGTGTCGGTAAATTTGTTGATGCACTAGGAATTCTAGTGCCTTAGAAAGGGATGGAAACATACTTATAGGTAAGAGGTAAAGAGGTAAGAAAGGATCGTCATTTACTACTTCTTACCTCGTATATGTAAGATGTTTTAATACAACTAGCAATAGTAATATTAAGAGAGTTTCAGTTGTAAAACCCGCTGACAGAATATTTGCCATTTATTAAAAGTATAAGAATGATCATTGTATAAAAACAAGCAAAATCTTAACTGTAAATTGAGTCATAGTGCTAAAAATGGAACAATAAATAGACTTAGATAAACTTAAACCATATCTTTTATTATCTTGGGTAGCACTCTTCTTGTGGCTTCCCGTAGATAATCCCGCACCCCATACTGGGTAGCACCCCTCTGTGGCTTCCCACGGATACTCTCGCACCTTATCTTGGTTAACACCCATGGCAAGCTTTCCGAGGACATTATCAAACGTACAGTGGGTTGCGCCAATCAAGTCAGCTTCCTGAGTATCAATGTTTATCCCACGGCACATTCGAGAGATGCCAAGCTCTTGGAGGATTGTAATCTCACTAAATCTCTGAAGAGATCCCCCAAAAGGCTTTCCAGCTACACCACCCATAGGCCTTTAAAGCCTTTCGCAGTGCAACCACTGGTCCATTGGGACCAGACTTTTTCGCCGGACATGGACCGAAGTCTATGAGTCCCATTCCAGGTACTCGGGCACCCTAAAAATCCGGTACCAGCCCTCTCATGCCGGTCCGCCTTGGGTACTTGAGAAAAACCCCCCTCCACTGGGACCGGATGGAGGAGGGAGCTGGCTCCTCCTAGTGACTGCTCAATCATGAGGAAGTCAGGAGCTGAGCCTCCAGACGACTCTATCCTCAACAACTTTCACTTAAAACTCCATCTTCCTTCTTACATACACCATCTTTCTTCCCCACCATCTTTGAGAGCCGTCACCTGAAGTTGCCCAGTGGGGACCTCGTGGAGGTGCCCTGACCAGCTATCCCCGCAACGCGGGTACGCACAACCACCCACTTAGTGCATGTCCAGGAGCCTCATCCCTCACATACAGGTGACCTATGTCGGGGTCTTAGCTATGTCGAACTCCAACATTCGTCACATTGCCCAGTGCCACCCCGAGGAGGCGCCCCGACCGGATTTTCGGAGATCTGCTAGTACCGGGAGGTGGCAAAGATAGTCTAGTGCTCGTTTATATAAAACGTGCGCGGGCCCAGATCGCGTCCCGGCCCCGTACGTCGGACCGGATCCTTACGACTGAGCACCGTGACCCCAGCTTTTGGAGAATAAGAAAACGGGTAAGACAACAAATACATAAAGTGCACTAACTCCCCCAATATCGTGGATATACTTTTTCTAGAAATTAGGTCTTCCCGCCCCTCACACATCAGCTCATCCTGCCCAAAATCCGAGTACTCCAGGAAAAACTCATTCTCAACCCCCCTATCTAAAATGACCCCTCACGTCTACCTCCACTATTCTGTCTCAAACTGCAGCTGGCCTCCAGGCCATACTTTGAACCTTGTCATCAGAACTCCCCTGGAATTAGATTTGTACAACTTTGTCTAAGAGCCGGCCTTTCGGAACATTCCCAACCACTGGGAATCCATGGACCATCGAGTGAAAGTCAATAAAATTTGGCATTATAGAAATATATTTAATTTGATTTACTAACTAAAAACTATCGAAAGGTATTACTAACCAAACGGACTAAAAATATAAATATTTTATCTGTACAATTATTCTTTGTTTACATCACCGTGGAAACCATAATTCCATGATTTGTGTATAATTGTATATTGGCAAATAAAATAATTATCTTTGGTTAAAAATATTAACAACTTGACCTACTTAAGTTGTGTGGTGCAAAAATTAGAGAGAAAGCTGGGAGAAGGTTCGTCTTAAAGTTCTCATCTGGGGGTGAAGGGAGAAAATATATGTTCCGATTACAAATTAAACACCGAGAGATAACTAGCTATGCTATGCTTTGTCGAGTAAATTCTTAACTAGAAAGTCGAGTGAGGGCTTGCTATATAGATATTTTCCAAATAAAAAGTTTACTATACATTTTAGTTCAGTATTCTGCAGCCATCACTGCAACAATCCACTGGTGTATCTAGAGTGTAAGATTTTTATTTGCACCATTATGACAATATTGGTTTCGAGTTTTCAAATGATGAACTACCTATTAAAATCAGACTGTACGTATGGTAAGACGGGGTGAGGTAAATAGACTATTTTTTATTTTGAGTAAACAAATCTGGTTAAACATTAACGAGAGAAAAATGATTGGCGTTGTATTTACAACTAAGGTATAAAGAAGTATGCTCTATAGAAAACCACATATCAATCAGAAGGCCCATATTATCACAGCTAAGCAGGAACAGGCCATTTATGGTGGGAAGAAGTATTAAAAATATATGCTGGTAACACCACTAGCCATTCTGCAGCGAACCAGAGCACACACATTCACCACCAACTGGGTACTAGAATGAAAACTGAAAGCCTCATACATATTTTAAATAAACCAACAGGGGCTACTACCATGTCTGTTACGACTCACTAAAAGCCTCAGAATACCAATGTAGTTTTATGTTTGTGGTGCATTTTCAACAAGTTTTTTTTAATGTTCATGACATGGTTAAATTTTTATTATTTTTTTAGAAAAATAGAGTGGTAAAACATATTCTTGCATACTTCTTTTTTTGTTTTTATTTTTCAATGTAACACAAACCCCCTATTTTTTTAGCACCGCATCTTAATACTTATTCAGGTTATACGCATATGTACTAATTACGCTAATGAGCTAGGGGTGAGGAATGTTGAATTTAGAGAAAGTGTATCCGCATTTACGTGGAAGGAGAGTGAATATCATTTTATTTATCCATGCAAATCTCTTTTGAGACAGTTTTCTTTATTATGTTCCGTTCGTTTTCTTTTCTTTAAATTTATGTCTGTACTGCGCTATCTTAATGCCTTCCAGGATTTAATCAAATTAGCTTTGTAGATATTTCTAATTTCTCACATAGAGACCATTTTTTCAATCGTAAACAATGTTGACCTCAATATAATGATGCAATTTGACGTTCTATATGCCCCTAATTATAGCCAGGACATAGCCAAGACGGTTTGACTGATTTCCATAAAACTTGATGGCCATGGCTATATTTCCAGAAGAAATCGTAATTTTAGCTCTAGTTCTAAATTTAAGGGTAGTTTACTAACTTCTATTATAAAATTTGAGTTTTTTAAAAATTATCTACAGTAATTTTGTTTATAATTGATTTCTGGTGAACGTTTTACATGATAATTACAACCGTATACTTGTTGTATTGGAGATGATTTTTTTTAAGTGTAGTAAACTGATAACTTATTTTAAAATTTATATTGGTTTAAAACTATCTCTCTCTTGTTTACTCAAAATGTTAATCTGGGGAGTATTATACAGAATAAATAGCACTTTATACTTGTTTTTCTGTGAAAAATTCATCTAACTACTCTTAAAAAAACTATGTTCCAAATTAAGAAAAACTATAATGATAACGTATATACGAGTTTGTCATAGCATTTTATTTCCTCCTTTCTCTTCATCTGATAGTATCGTTTGATTGCATATAGCCCGATTGGGTAGTAGAACGTGCTGGTAAATAAATAAATAATTTTCTAAAGTTGGTTGACATTAATTATAGCGTACACTTACCCACAACCGTAGGCTAATATAGTCTGGTTTGCCAGTGATGCGTAGATCAGGGTTCAAATCCCAGCAGGATGTACTAAGGGTGATATTTCCTCAACGGTTTCCCATTTTACCTTCACACAAATACGAATACATTTTCTTTAGGTTAAAACGTCATCATCTCTACCTCAATGGAGACGTTCAAATTCCCATATCCCGAATGGGTAGCTAGACGCGATGAGGAAAAAAGCAGGGGTTATCTTTAATCGATAAATTGAACGAATGCATCTACGTCAAAACTATCAAGACAATTTGAGGAACAAAATGTCAGCGTGGCATTCTCTATTTTTTAATTATATTACTTTTAACACAAGGATTATTAACTACTTAATCATAGGGGTGTCTTTATCTATCTCTACAACCAAAATGGTTGAATACATTTTGTTTAAATCTTATATTATTGTGTTAATTATTTATTATAATTGTATTTATATTCATATTATCTTTAGTAAGGAGAAATTGATTGATGATATTGTGTAAGGAACGAGCTTGTGAGAATAATAGATAAGTTGATAATAGATAACTTATCTATTATTCTCACAAGCTCGTTCCTTACACAATATCATCTATTTATTATAATATTATAACTACTATAAGTTTTATTTTAGTTTATATTATTAAATTTATTATTATTTATATTAAGTTTAAAGATGTTATACGGTAGTATCTTAAGATAAAATAGTGATTTTAATTATAGCTCTTAAAATAAGGGTAGTTTAATGAATAATTATTTTTTAAAAAGAGATTAAAATGCTTTCAATATTGTGTTCTAAAAATACTTGGGGATTGTTTTAATTGATAAATAGCCATGTATAGGCACTTGTTTGACAGAGAATATCTTATTTAAATATCGTTTACTGCAGTATTTTAAAACTGTTTCAAAATTTAATAGCCTATGAGAAATTATGTACTTTTGGACAATTTATTTTTTTACCGAATAGAGAATCACAATCCCTATCCAAGCCATTCAGAAGTCCTGCTCTTATCCATCAAATACCCCATCGAAGAGGAAACTATCATTTGGTAATCTCTGTGACTGATGCTTTTGATGATTCTCTTTTACAAATTATTTCTCTCACTCCGGGAAACAATGAATTTTTAAAAAGTGCCACCTGATGGCTGGCAATTAGTCGATTCGAGGCCCCCTATCCACCCTCATTCTGCCCCCTATCCACCCTCATTCTGCCCCATATCTCCTCTTTCCATCCTTCCCGAGGCTTCAGGGCCGATTTACGGTCGGTCAAATATTCACGACTCGCCTTGGTCAGAAGATGTGTGGAAACACACAGGCAGCGGGTTTTAACGCGATGTCGTTTGGTTTAGAGGTCCCTGCTCAAACATTTAGTGCTGGAGTGTGTAAGGGGAAACCTCCTGACTCAAACCCGCCCCCCCTTCCTATCACCCCAAATGTTGCCCAGTTGAGTCGGCGTAAAACTTTAGGGTCGTTAAAGGGATTCAATCAATCCATCCACGCACTCATAAATCTTGTAATCAATTATTTAAGCTGAATACATTAATCTGTGACGCCAGCAAAGGGTGGTTGAAAGGATATTGAGAATACACCTCTGAATCAAGACGTCGAGGTTCGATTCTGACCGGTTGAAATTAGTTTTTTCATACAATGTTAGTTCCCATTTTTACTCAAACGAAATTTTTAGTGTATTATTTTTCATACAAGGGATAGTTAACGGTTTAATCTTTAGGGCTAGGGTTGAGTAGAATAGTTTAAAAACCATGCACCTGCACTACTTGGAATAGCTTAGTGATGAATAACATGTGACCCTTCCCCCTACTCCCTAGTGCTCCCGGTAAAGATTCTAACGACAGTCTCCCCATCACCGACATAATCATCTAGCAAGGAATGTACGCCTTGGACCGCGCGACCATCACTGAGGGTTTATGGGATGTTAAATAGTTACATGACCAAACTTAGTAATTATATTATTTTAAGCGGTTTCAAACGTTATTTTATATTAGTGGCACAATTTTTGAACCCACTGATCTTAGCAACACGTGACTTACAAACTAACTCAATTATAGTACAGACATAAAATCCAGTTCTCCTAACAGTAAAAAACTTCCTGGGAAAAGTGAAGCTCCGATTTCCTCTAAAATGAATATTTTAAACGTACCGGAAATCGAACCCATAACCCTAAGCTCAGTAGGTGGACGCACTTTCTATTGAGCTAAAGAGGTCGGACCAAACACTAAACCCGATCAATTCACAACATAATATAAAGGATTGCCGGGAACGTAAACAACCGTACTCAATATAGGACTCTAGTGGGAACTGTTTATGGATTACGTCGAAAAACTCCACCCATTTTTTTTTTGCCCCCAACGATATTTATAAGGTTGGCAGCACTTACGATCCAAAACAATGTAGGTATGGGTGATAAACGGAATCAGTTGGGGATACGTTTCCGTCACAATTCCATTGTTCAGATAAAATTTCATGTCATGCAATAAACTTTTATGTGAACTTTAGTAACTTTTTCCGGTCGAAAGAGATGGAGGGAAGTGAGAGGGGTGGAGGGGTGAGATGTACTTGGTGAACTGGACGTTGACCTCATACAAAGTACCCCATTTCAGACATTACAATATTGAAATTATTATCTTCCCCCTTTTTTTTTTTCACAAACTGAAGGGCTTCAATTGTTGGTAACAAAGTTTTTTTTAACCCGATCGGAAAATATTTACGGAAGTTAATTCACTCATTGTAGTTTTACAACAAAGTAATAACACTTTACTCGTGAAATCTAATTTAATTAGATTTCTCTTTGTTAACAGTATCCGTGACTTGTAAAATCTAACTTTTGGGTCAGATAGAAACAAGGATCTATGTCACATACAAAGAAAACAATACTCTAGTAGAATTATTTTGTGAATAAAAATATCTTTCAACAATGGGCTAGATTATTTGCTCACCTAATAATTCTATTCTTTCAACTCTTACTACCACGATAGAGGCTCGGAAAAAAGTGCTAGGTTAGCTGTTCATACTACTCTAATTCTTACCCTCTCCAATTTATCCAAACACGCGACACTTGCACTTCTATGCCACTGCTAACTATCGGTCAGAATAAATTCAAATAAGAAAACATGATTTTTGTTCTTGTTTATTGTTTAAGATCAATATATTATTTCATAAATTACTTTGCTCCTCTATTCTTCCAGGAATATTTCCAAGAGTGATTATTATGATAACAAAAAATAACACTATGCACGGAAAATTCACAAAAAGAAAGAAAGAACTTAAAAAATACCGCATGATTTAAAATAATATTTGTGATGTAGACATTTTTTAAAAGTTTTTTGTTTGTTTATTTATTTAATTTATTTGACTTTCGTGGATAAAATAACTAAATACTTTTTATTTATTCCTGTGTTACTACCAGTTTGGGCTAAAAGATTAAGACTACGCTAATAGGGTAGGCCTGGAGATATAATTTATAGGAAATATACCAACATTTGATAGAATAGAGCGCGGAAAACTTTATATAAATGGATACCTACGTAACCACTGATGTGGTTCTCTCTCATAAACAAAGGAAGGAGTAGACTGAATTTTGGTTTCTATGTCATCATCATCATCATCATCATCAACAACAGTTTCTAGCCTGTGGCTGGGTCAGTTTAGTAAAATGCCTCCATCTTCCTCTATCCTTCCACCATTCTTCCTCTTTTAATTCATTCCATTCTTCTCCTCTCATTTGCACACTTTCTGTTATCTGCTTCTCCAATCTCTTTATTGGCTTTCCTTGCGGTCTTTTCCTGCATACATTATTTCCAGAATTTTCTTTAGAATCTTATAACTCTACATTCTCATTACATGCCCATACCATCTCAGTCTTGCTTCCTCTACTATCTCATGTACTCCAACATCCTCATTACATGTCACATACCATCTCAGTCTTGTTTCCTCTACTATCTCATGTACTTCCTGTTCCTCTACTCTTTCCCAGATAACTTCATTCCTAATCTTGTTTCTCATCATGACAGCTATTATGCTCCTCACTAACTTCAATCCCATGGCTTCCATTTTCTTTTTTTTTCTCTTAGATTAAATGGTTTCTATGTATGAGGGCAAAACAGAACGATTACTGTTTGATGTTCAGAGAAAAATCATCAAGCGCTTTAAATGTTTGATAATATACCTGATTAAATTAAGTGTTCAAAAATACCTGTTTATTTAGTTTTTGAGGAAATAATGAACATAAGGTATGTATGCAGAGTTTACACTTTCCCATTGATGAATTAACGGCCGGGGACTGGATGTTGTGGCTGTTCTGGTCTTAAGTTGGATTATAAGGCACATGTAGTGAGGACAAGCCTAGCCAGCCGGTAGTGGGAAATATAAGTTATGGCTTGAATAATAAACTGACCCAGACTGCCATAGACTGGAAACAGTGATGCATGTAAAGTATGTAGGATACACTATATATACATATAATCTTTATTATATGGAACATTCTGGAAGCTGAAGGAGGAGGCAGAGGACAGGCAGCATTGGAGGTCTAAGTTTCACTGACAAAAGGAATGGACCTGTCGTAAGACATAACACCTAATAATAATTAAATGGCAATACATAGGGGCTTAAATTGATTTAATAAACATAACAAATCATTTGGTGTGGTAGAGATCTTCTCCTAAGTACCAAATGTATAAATAAATCAATTCTATGTCCCATCATTGGTCAATGTGAGATCAAAATGGTCACTATCCAGTCCAATTTTCAAAAAAGAGCCTTTTAGAAAATACAAACATACTTTTGTGTAGCTGGCATTGATAACATTTTACTACCATTTTAGCGTTTCTTTATAGGTATTGATATCAAATGTGACATCCGCATATAACATGATTTAAAGTATGAATAGGAGTAGATCTAGTAGTTTATCTAGCAGTGAGATAATTCCCTTCCTATTGGACAGTACCTCTGGCTCCTACTTCTTGCCCCTAAACAGCTGCCATTCCAAGATGGCCTCACGTCTTGGCTGGTATGCACGAAGGAAGCTCAGTGGTCTATTATTGAGTGGAACAAAAGTGGCGCAGTAGTACAGTGCCGAGTACACTACTGCAGCACTACTGGCCCACTCACATGATTTATACGCTTAGGTACTAATTACTCTAATGGGTTAGGAATTGGGAAGGTTGAATATAGAGGAAGTGAATCCCCATTTTCGTGGAGGGAATGTGGAAAACCATTTAGAAAAAATCACCCCAGTCCACCCAAGCGAGATTCGAACGTCGATCTACCCATCCTCGGCAGTCTAGCTCAACACTAAACTAACGCATTAGCTAACTACTCGCCGACTCAGCTTCATTCTTGTATACCAACCCTAGTCATGACGAGCAAGTAATCTATCTCTTTGTAAATCTATGGTTTCGCTGAGTAGAAGTGAATCAAATTAACATTAACATGGGAAATCCTATATTGGCTTGCATCTACGTAACAGGATAGACAACAGCGTGTCCTAAAGACCACCTCAAGGGTAACTTATATCGTTGTTCAAAGCAACGTTTCAACGGTTAGTACAACGGTTCGCGGCAATCGGATTACTGGTACTGAAATAACTATCCAGTGTAATTTGATAATTTCGTGCGTTTCACTTCTAAATTGATATATAAAGTTGCTCACCGTTTCATAAAGTAGGATTTACCCAATATCATTGGAATTGGAGAAATTAGGATCGGGTTAAGAGACCCTCATTCCATTCTGGGAACTAATATTTTTAACCATAGCTTGTTTACTATGATAAAGTTCATATTACATTTTGGGAAAATAAATCAGATTACACACATTTTCAAAAGCTATGTTTTGGATTCGTGTCTCGACACCTGTTTGGACAATCCACATTAACTAAGATGACGAGTTAGGAATGTGTAGTATAACAATAGCTACTACTACCTGCTTTGGTGGCCACATGGCTTGAGGCGTCACTCTCGTATTAGACTAAACTGACAATGACAGGGAGATCGGAGTTTGAATCCCAGGTAGGTGCACTCAGGGTGTTTTATCCAAAATGGTTTACCACTCTCCATTCACATAAATGCGGGTACCCTACTTCCTCTAAATTCAACCTTCCTCTTCCCTAACTCATTAGATTATTTAGAACATATGCGTATAGCCTGAACTGATAGTAAAAATACTACTACTGCTACTACTGCTACTACTACAACAACTACTACTACTACCACTACCACTACTACTACCACTACCACTACTACTACCACTACTACTACTACTACTACTACTATCACTACTACTACTACTACTACTACTACTACCACTACTACTACTACCACTACTACTACTACTACTATCACTACTACTACCACTACTACTACTACTACCACTACTACTACTACTACCACTACTACTACCACTACTACTACTACCACTACTACTACCACTACTACTACCACTACTACCACCACTACTACTACTACTACTACCACTACTACTACCACTACCACTACTACTACCACTACTACTACCACTACTACTACCACTACTACCACTACTACTACTACTACTACTAC
>CABFWB010003071.1:72068-83410 GCA_902151455.1 Timema bartmani
ACTACTACCACTACTACTACTACTACTACTACTACCACTACTACTACTACTACTACTACTACTACTACTACTACTACTACTATCGAATATTAGATCAAATATAAAATGTAATAAATTTAAGAAACTAAATTAAGTGCTAGAATGATGTTAGTTGTAAGAATATACTTCAAGGAATGAAATGTATGTATTATATATTTACACTATTACACGTATGTATGAATGACATTTATGTTTAGCTGGACCAAGTTTAGTGAATATAAATATGGCTCTAGGTAAATTTTTTCGAAAACAAGTTATTCGAAAATCAATTTATCGAAATCAATTCACCTAATACAAAATTATCGAAAGTAATTTTGTCGAAAATCAATTCTTTGAACCATCAATTTTCCAAACGATATGTTTGTCGAAACCACATTTTTCGAAAATCAATTACACGAAGTGAATTTACCGAAAATCAATTGTTCGACAGTCAAATAATAGAAAATGAATTTTTCGAACAATCAATTTTTTGAAGAATCAATTTAGCAAACTGCGAGTTTTCCGGAAGCTATTTTATCGAGGATTATTATTTCTAAAATATTATCTATTGAAAAAACTATCGAAAAATGCTATCGTAAAACAAGTTTTTCAAAAATATATAAATCGAAATTTTAAACTTTTTTAAAAACCTTAAAACAACAAAGATTTAATTTAAATGTTTTGTATAATTTTTTATATTTATTGATTATTTATTTTAATAGTTATTTATATTACTAACTCTTCCAAAATAACTATCGTAAAGCAAGTTTTCTCAAAATACGTTTTTCGTAAATAATTTTTTTTCTATCAATGCACACACCCTTTTTAAAACACTATCCAAATAATCAAAATTATTTTTTAATCCTCAACACATCACAACTTAGTAAATGGATATACATTTTTTGCTATTTTTCTGGCTATTTATTTAAATGTTAATATATTTTTACGGATGGAAACCAATTAAAAAAAAACATCTTCAAGGTATTACATTTAATTAAAAACTAGTCTTTACACATAAACTAGTATTAGTACTAAATGTTTTGTGAAACAGCTTGCAAATAGTCACGCACGTTCCCATGTTGGGCCCAGCCAGCAACAATTCGCCTCAACCTTTCCATACTGTCTCGGTATTTCTTACGTTGACGAGGAGGTTCCTGCTCACTGATGTACTGCTCAATTCGCAACTCATTGAGAGACTGCTCCATCTTGATTGCTGAGACGAATTTCCAAATAGTGGGATAGCTTACAAAGATATGTTGTTGGAACCCTCTGTGCCATCCTTCTATATTGTTGTTTGTCTTGGGTAGCCCCTGAAGAACACTATAATAACAGTTTCAAATTTGGTGTGCGTAAATTGGAGGGCAGTGGCCCAAACGACAATCTGGACGACCAATCCACACATCTTTAAAATAATCTATAATAGGTTGTGCTTCTTGGGGCAATACATTGCTATTGCAAAAGGAATCAAAAGTGCCTCGACCTCTTCAGTAGGAACAAACGCAAGAGCGGGTAACATGCGAAGCTTTAGTGAAAAATCGGCATCATTCTCATAACGTTGTTTCAAACAATTTGTTTGAATTTTACGAAAAATACACTGGTAAAAATGGAAAAAAACAGCCACGATGATTTTTGTAAGAGGATACTTATCCTTCACTGCATTTATCACTGACATCTCAAAGTCAATCATAAGGGTCTGAGGGTTAGAAGCTGGCTCTAGCTCCTTCACCTTTCTTAAAAAACGAGAGTAAGTTCTTTGTCTCTTGTCCGCTAGAAGTGCATACACAGGTGGGATGGAGTTATTTGCTTCAAATCCATGAATAGTATACAAATGCTCGAATAGGGGTGAACAGTCTTGAAGGTGCCGTCGGCATACCATACGTCGGCTTCGAACGTCCAAGAAGCTGTGAGTTTCTTCGAGTAGAAAATATAAGTATATGGTCATCTTTAGGTTCTGAGTCATACATTAGAAACTCTTCTCTATTTACAGTTAGCTTGTATTCATCAGGAAACACAATGTCACGACGGAAACTAGGAACAGCTGGTCCAGCATTTAATCTCATTCGAATATTTCTTATGGTTCGTTTAGTATTCGGCACACTAGGTAGTTTTGCAACGACACTTTGACTAGCTCCACTCGAGACTGAAGCCAAGATACAAGTTGGTGTATCTCGGGTGTTTTTTGCCGTGTCACGGATATTTGGCATGCGATTCTCTGCATCCACATGAGCAGCGTCCCCTCATTTCTCTTACTTAAAATAATACTATCAGATTCTGTTATGACTCGCGCCCCTTACTTTACATTTTGAAATCTTTCACACTTCCAATAAACCCTTTCTTCAACTTGCTTTTCTTTGTAATATAAATGACCCCTCAAGTAGGAGTTTATCTCTTCCTTTTTCACTTATCATAAAATTTAACACCATAGCAATACTTTTAGACTTAAAATAAATGTTAACACACTTTGTATTAAAGAAGATGGAGCTTGAATGAGCCTAATGGAATGTGTCAAGCTTCATCTCCACGCGGTTACAGGAAAGAAAATCACCTACCCCTAACCTCCCCCCCTCCCCCTATAGGGAGGATTACCTACATTACCCTACACTAATTTTCTAGGAAGAGTATTGTTCGTTTGAAGTAAAATAATAATGTTTTAATGAGCAGATTTAACATTACTAAGCCTTGCATGGAAAGCTAGGATTTTATTATATTTCGAACTTATCGTTCAAAAAATTTATTTTCGAAAACCTCCTTTTTGAAACATTTATTTTGAAAAATAGACTTGAGGTAAATTCATTTTCGAAAAAGAAGTTTTCGAAAAACTTTTCGTTCGAAGAATTTCTCGATCGAAAGATTGGGTTTCGAAAAACTGCATTTCGAATTTTTTTTTTTTTCTGAAAAGTTATTTCGAAACATTTATTTTCGTCTAATTGATTTTCGAAAAAGATGTTTTCGAGAAACTATTAGATCAAAAAATTGGTTTTCGAAAAATAAAACTTCGAATAATTGAATTTCAAAAAACTTATTTTGAAAAATTGCTATTCGGTAAACTCGCCAGCTACCAAAAATATGTACTCCAGATACAATTAAAAACTACTACTACTACTACTAATACTAATAATAATACTAATAATAATAATCTTTATTTAGCAGGCGAAGTTCAGGAGTCAACCTTATCTTAAATAATAAATACAAAACTTTAAAATTATTGAGAATTTAAGCATGTTAATATATAATTTAGATAAAAAAAAATCGAACTAGTAGAATAATTTTTGCTCTTATTTATACACTCATTCAAAGCTCAAATTGTTTAAAGAAGTCAGACCGGTAAGGTAGAATTTAAAGGAAATGTAAACGATTATCGTTTAGGGGGGAGTAGTTAATTAATTTAAAAAAATATCCGTAATGCACCCATCCCAGATTTTTACACCGATCTCCCTGTCATTGGCAAAGAAAACTAGACGATCTTGAAAACTAGACGATCTTGAAAACTAGACGATCTTGAAAACTAGACGATCTTGAAAACTAGACGATCTTGAAAACTAGACGATCTTGACGTTTATTGTCCACCGAGGAGAATTTTCAATAGTAATAACTATGTTTGAATATAAATAATTGAAAAAAAAAACACTTCATGGTGTGAGCCGCAAGCAAGCTATATCGACCGAGCGGCCGCCGCAGTTAGTGATGTTAGTATCAACCTTTTTGTGGCTTGAGGATGTCATGGAGTCAACACGAGTCCTCAAACTCTATTTTATAAATGGCAGCTGCTACTTATTTATTCAATTAGCTCCTTATTTGTTCTCACGAGGTTACGTTTGACCTTTATCATATCTACTGCTATGCAGATAAATTTTTGAGGTGCTTAGGATCGAGCCCAAGACCTTTAGATTTATAACTAGACTACAGAGCTAGTCAAAGGAAATAATTTAATAAAAAAACTTAATGCAGTTGGGGTATTTTCTGAAATATTTTTATGGCTAGATTACAACTGTGACATACAAAACAATTAGATTAGAAAAAACATCCATGAGACGAGTCTATATAAAATACGTATATGAACCCACCCAAGGACAATATCATTTTAACTTTTTTTCTGCAAACGAGGCCCAAACCCTGAAAAAACCTTAGTTCAAATCCAGGTGAGATTGAATTTTTTTTTATCGATGCCCACTTCGATTATTCACAGTCTACACTAATTTAAGGAAAAGGAAGTTGAATTTCAAGCAGGTTCACTAACATTCACCCGGAAAAGGATTATTATGTGTAAAACTAACCTCAAGGACACTCGCCCGGGATTCAAACCTCCAGTTTCCAAGGTCAGATATGTGCATGTCACTCAAGCGAACTAGAACGGATCTAACTCTTACGATGATATTTGATCTTCCTTTATCGCAAAAGCAGTTGGGACGCTAGTGATTCAGAGTTCAGGACGCAAGTGATTCCGAGTTCAGGACGCACGTGATTCCAAGTTCAGGATGCACGTGATTCAGAGTTCAGGACGCAAGTGATTCCGAGTTCAGGACGCAAGTGATTTCGAGTTCAGGACGCAAGTGATTCCAAGTTCAGGATGCACGTGATTCCGAGTTCAGGATGCACGTGATTCCGAGTTCAGGACGCACGTGATTCAGAGTTCAGGACGCAAGTGATTCAGAGTTCAGGACGCAAGTGATTCCGAGTTCAGGATGCAAGTGATTCAGAGTTCAGGACGCAAGTGATTTGGATCTCATTACAGGCGCTAACCCTGTTACAAAAATCACCCTCTTGTGTTTAAAAAACAATTTTAAATCAGTGTGGTCTAACTGACAACCTGTGGGCTAAATGTGGCCCACGCTCACTGAAAATGTGACCCTCTCAGTATACAGGAGGGGAATTAAATGGAAACCCTTGCTGGCAGATGTGAAATAGCGAATGATTCAAATATAAATATTGTCATGGTTGCATTTTACTATACATTTATTTGATTAGTAAGAATATTTATAAATATGTATTTTCTATGCTAAATTGTTTTGTTAAAGTGTACGTGTCTTTACATATTATTACATAATATTCATAATACATTTTTGGGAAATTAATAAAACTATTTTTGAAACAAAAATTTTAAAGATTCTACTAACCAAAAATACAATCTATTATAAGTATTGAGAACAATTGTTTAGTAAGTGTTGTTTGTAGGCCTATATTATAATATTGGGATTACTAAATATAATCTTCGTACCGTGGTACAAAGTGAGAAGCAGATATGGCCGTTGGATCACCCGTATTTAAATAATAAACTAAATTCAAGTGTATTACTCTTATGTGCATCGGTGGGCAAGTGGAATAAACGACAGGCTCGTTTAGTCTGATTTTAAGGTAACGAGATTGGGGATCGCATCCCGGGTGTAGAGAGGATAATTTTCCCCAAATAATTTCCCAATCTCTCTTCAAACAAATGTGTGTACATTTTCTATACATCCATACATTACTCATTCCTACCCATCAGTGTAAATAATTGCGGTTAGCCCGAACAGGTAGAAAAATGAGGTTGGAAAAAACCCATTGTAATTGAATTAGGATCTTCCATACCGTTGATCAGTTTCCCTATCCACTCAACTAAACGGATGTACGATAAAATAAACTAATTTAACATTATAAAACCATTTGACAGATTAGACAGTTCGGCGATTTGTGATGTTCTTCAATCCAGAAATACCCTCCCTCTCATACCATATGCCAATTTTCAATGAAAACTTTAGTGAGCTGTCACTCCAGTGCGGGTAGATATTCATAACCATGCTTTGCTGAGCGCTTGGATCGATTACCGGAGAGCGCACACCTCCATTATCTGATTGAATACCTCGCTCTTCCTGTACCGTCAAACATAGACGTATAATAAAGATAATTTACTCTCTCGTCACTACTGGAAGTGGCCTAGCTATAGTTAGCACGTCGTGTGGGGAACCTTTTAGAAAATATTCTGATACATATGGCGTAGCTAACATTGGCCAAAGTTTAGTATATTTTAGGGAACTTTCTGAACAAAGGGATTATTTCAGCACAAGACCTACAGGCCATTTAACTTTACAACTCCCACCTCGGTGGCTTAGTTAGATAACGCGCTAGTTTCGTCTTGAGCTAGACTGTTGAGGACGGGGAGATCAAGGTTCGAATCTCACTCGTGTGAACTGGAGGTGGTTTTTCCTAAATAATTTTCCACTCTCTCCCACCATGCAAATTCGGGTTCACTTCATATATATTGAACTCTCCCAATTCCTAATCCATTAGCGTAATTAGTATTTAAGCGTATTGAACGGGTAGTAAGACGTGGTGCTAAACAAATAAATAAAATAATAATTATAATAATAAAAATAATATTGAAAATGTATACATTTATATATATATATATATATAATATACACACACATGTGTGTGTACATGAATTATTATTATTATTATTATTATTATTACTGGGTGTTCTGTCTTATGACAGGTCCATTCTTTCTAAGATAACTTAGACCACCAATGCTCCCTGTCCACTGCCTCCTCCTTCAGCTCACAGAATTTTCTTCTTTCCTTCAAGCAATCCAATATTTGAACTCACCTAATATGTGCCTCCTGCTACCTACTGAGCTAAGTTGTAAGATTATGTTTACCTCACAGCTGCTAAGAATGCCTATAGGTATTATATATAGCATGTTTATCTTTTGAGCTAAAGGCCCCGAATTATATTCCTGGCACAGCCTAAAAACGTACCATTGATAAAATTGGACTTTACCTTTTCACATTAATGACCTAACTGCTAGATGATTGGGTGAAAGGTTTTTTTGGGTGAGAGTGAATTCAACATACATTAAAATTACATTGCATGACCAACACTATTATTTATGCAGTACGTCTAACCACCCGTGCGGGCTATCCATATTTTAGCACAATGTTGAGGAAAGAGTATAGAGGAACTGTACCTGCGATTGAATGGAAGAAGGATTTGGAACACAATTTAGAGGAACAAAACATTGCTACGTCCAGGGTTCGAACTTTTCAGTCACCGGCAAACCGGACAAGATGAGACTGAGGCCTTTGACCACTTGTCTACCGTTGCGTGTTCCTGATGTTCATCTAAACCTACAAATAAAAACTATTGCACAGTATTTTATAGGTATTTACAATCTTATTCTTAAAAATAATTTTAACTTTTAGTAGAAGATCGATCACATTACCAACGTTTGTTTTGTAGGAATCTATGACTTTGTGATTATAACTAGACCCAAAAAGACATGTTTAGAAGCTGGTATAATCTAAATATAATTAAATTTCTACTTTTAACAAGCAGATGTACCCAGCGTTGCTCTGGGTATCTTTGCAATTTATTGCAGGTGGGGCTAACCTAGGGAATCACTTTGCTTATAAAAAGAGAAAAAATTTCTTAATTTTATTGCTTCTAGCCTGGTTATGAATTAATTCAAAAAATTATTCAAAATTGTAAAATTACGGCTTTGTGGTGCACACATTCTTGCAAATTGGCTACTATTTCTAAAATTCCTGACCTTTGCCTGTGATAGATATCGCGCGATGCTCATGAGTGACAAACAAACTCTCTATTTTATTGATTATGTTATTAATTAATAATAATACTTTCACAACTTAACTGGTTTATTTTCATAGTAATAATTTCAATCTATATAACAATCTGATAGTCACCTGGCCGTGTGTTTATTCATCTTATTGATGTTAATATACCAGCAGCTACTGAACATTTTAAAAAGATAGACCAAAGGATAACTAATCCTCGTGTTCCTAAAATTATCATCAAGATACTATAAATTCCTAACTTATTTTCTTCTACACTTAAATATCATTTAGGGATATAAAATCAACTTTTCAAAAATAAGAACAACATAAATTTAGTAACAATAAGTTTTATTAATATTTTTTGAACTACTTTATATTGGAGAAAGAAACTTTCACCGCAGTAGGATACTGGAAATAAGTAACTTTCACCGCAGTAGGATACTGGAAATAAGTCACTTTCACCACAGTAGGATACTGGAAATAAGAAACTTTCACCGCAGATAGGATACTGGAAATAAGAAACTTTCACCGCAGTAGGATACTGGAAATAAGTAACTTTTGTAACACCTGCTTCGGTGGCTGCATGGTCTAAATTCAAAGGTGTGTTAGAATAGACTAAAGATGACAGGGATATCGAGGTTTGAACCCCAGTTAGTTGTATTGAGAGTGGTTTAAAAAAAATTGTTTTACACTCTCCCTTTACTCAAATGAGGGTACACTTCATCTATATTAAACCTTCCTAATTTTTAGTTCATTAGCATAATTTGTACGTATGCGTACAACCCGAATAGGTAATAAGACGTGACAGTGCCAAAAAAATGAATAAAGTAAATTTTTCTTTTGTAGTCAACAATGATAACGTTTTAATGTATTATTGGTGTGATTATTTCATTGATGTTGATACTATCTATCAAGTGTTACAGTTATAGATCACATTACTTTATGCATACATATATTTAAATTGTTTAGTAACTTTTGTACTGTTGTAATTTTCAAAAACTTCCTTCCTATCTAAATTAGACTATACAAAGAATATGTATTTATGTGTGAAGTAAATAGGGTGTGGATAATAGACCTCAAAACAACACAAAAACTCAATATGAAAATCTGTCATATGTTCTATGATTCCCTAAATAAGGCCTTTCAAGGCTCTGCTGGAATTGTTAATAATTGATACACCCCTGTTCATGTAGCTGCAGTCCTGCCTGTGTACCAGCAGTGATACATCACTCACAGGAGGTGCTCGAACGCTCCATATTAGGCCTTAATGCACGCCTACACATGCCACATCATTGATTGTCTGACACGTTAAAACACCCTAAGAGTTCCTGGGATCTGCTGGCCGCCTTGTTCCGTACGATGGAGAGGAATTACAATGTCAGTAATGGGTGCTGTGTAAACGATGACCTTGAGATGACTACAGATAATAGTCCAATGAATTAAGAGCAGGGGAGCGCGCAGGCCAGGTGATTGGGCTTACATGGCCTATATATACACTTTCATGGGAACCACTCATCCAGATAAGCTCTGGCCCATCTAATGACATGTGGTTGTGCCCCATCATGCATGAACCACATCAGGCATGCCAAATCAAATGGGGTGTCCTCAAGTAATACAATTAGCTGTTGTCACATAAAGTTACAGTAAGATTGGCCTGTCGAGTATCCAGGTAACACGAAGTGCCTAGATAAGTTTCCACCAACAACTGTTCCTGCCCAGACGTTAATAATAAACTGTTGCTGATGGCGTAAATGCCTATTGGTGTGTGGATTCATGGAAGCCCAGTGATGGGTATTGTGGAAATTGAATACACCGTTACGCTTGAAGTCCGCCTCGTCAGTAAGCAACACAGATGCTACCAAGTACTTGTTGCGATCATACATGTGTAGAAACCACGTACAAAACACTTATGGTGGGAAGTGAACGCCAGCAAGAGCTTGCACACTCTGAATATGATACGGGTGAGGCATTTGTTCCCTTCCGCTGTCGCTATCCGTCGGGTTTTTTCACCAGGATATTCATCAACGAGTGGGAGCACAATCCTCCACAGCCACAGCTCGTGTTCTGTGCGGCCAATCAGCGGTGCCCACTCTATTTAGTCTCAGCCAGTAGTATTTTCTCTGAAACATCTTACATTTCGCCAGAGGACGATTCAGAAAGCGTTTCACTTACATATATCTCACTGTCGTCACATTACATTTGGTAAGTCTGTATATTTCCACCATTTCGCCACTGGAAAGTCTCAATGATTAGAGTGCCTTGTGAAGAGACTGACTTCAGCTAGACATATGTCAACAGGGAAATGGGCCTAGCAACACACACTCCACGTTTGTATCTACGACACTCTGTACACAAACATGTGTACTGACTACCAACAGCAGTAACAGCGACACGGTCGAGCAGAGGACATCATTATGTTATCTTAACTCTGAATGTTGATTTGCGATGTGATTTCCACACCCCAGTTACTTCCCGCAAAATATATATACACCCACTATAGATAGAGCAATTTGGACGAACTTTCAAGAAACTGGCCTCAAGGGTAAACCTTGTAATGTTTGTAAATATGTTAAAAAAATAATCATGCAGCCATTTCTTATCCACCATACTTTGAAATTATTGTAAACATTTTCACTAAACCGTTTATAATAGCAAATGAGTTCACCAAGTGTATTCTAATTATATTTTGCCAGTCATGTTTTGTTATTTTATTGAAATAGATGTTTCCTTTAATCCTAATCATGCTACTCCCTTGGCTGTCTTTCTTGGTATTAAATATATAAGTTCATCCAGGCGTTCTGAGATGGATGGAAACCCAAACTTAATTTTTAAAGGGTTTATAATATTTAAATCCCATCTTAGCATATATTTTAAACCTTAACCTGTAAAATGGAACTTTACGTGCATTATTGGAAGAATCTATATTTATACTCATACATAAAAAAGAGACTAAAACCAATATTTGTAATTTTCAACCTATTTCTATGCTAAATACTTTCTATACAGTATTAGGAAAAAAAAACACATGTGCGTATATTTCAAAAATTGAAAAAATAAACCATATGAAAATCAACATGGTTTTATGACCACTAAATCTAATTTAACTAGATAGCTTAGTAGAAATTCTGAGATATGTTTCCCCTCAATTCTATACTCTATGTAATATTGATGCCATTTATTGTGATCAGAGAAAATCTTTTGATTTTAGTCATAGCAGCAGGCCCTATTATCTTCTCAACAATAATTAATTTTGACTTATAACCAAAGAAAAATTGATTCAGCAGATATTTTAGAATATTAAAATATTTTATAATATTTTATTTGCTTTCAATTAAGATAAAATCACCTCCAACTCTTTCTTAGCACATTGTGCTATGCCTCAATTGTCAAATTCAGATACATCTCTTTCTTTCTAATTTGTTTATTGATGGCATCGGTAATAATATTTAACTTCAACTATATGATTTTTGCTAGTGCTATCAAACTATTAAAAAAACACCAATTTAACTGATATAGTGACGAAAATTGTGTTTTACAATGGCCAATAGTTGAAAATGGACTGTCTATAATAAGACATTAACTAGAACCACAGCTTTCACTAGAAATACTGGCCTTATTTTGTTCAGTTATAAACTTGACAATGACTTTATAGAACGCTGCTTTTATATTATTTATCTAAGTGTTGTCTTAGAAAATAGCTTAACTTACTCATCTTGTTATTATTATTATTATTATTATTATTATTATTATTATTATTATTATTATTATTATTATTA